>SNVD02013571.1:600000-816888 GCA_013180625.2 Boswellia sacra | reverse complement strand
CAATAGAATACCCCTTTTGATTTTGGACTCTTTTTGCAAATTTTGAAAAAGCTTGTATGGCCTTATTTTTAGTTTTCAAGAATAATACCCAAGTGAATCTTGAATAATCATCCACAATAACAAAAACATAATACTTTCCACCAAGGCTTTGAGTTCTTGATGGTCCAAATTAATCCAAATGAAGTAATTGTAAAGGTTTTTTTGTTGAAATAAATTTCTTTTGTTTAAAAGAAGTTCTCACTTGTTTTCCAAATTGACAAGCATCACAAATCTTATCCTTTTCAAATTTTATTTTTGGAAGACCATCAACTAAATCATTTTTAGAAATTTTTGAAATTGTGTCCATGCTAGTATGACCTAACCTTCTATGCCATAACCAAGCATCATCATTAACAATGAAACAATTTTCTACATGATCATTAACATCAATATCAATTGTATAAATATTACCACATCTATTATCAACAAATAATGTCTTATTGTTACTAACATCCGTAATCACACATCTATTAGGCTCAAAAGCAACAAAATATCTCTTATCACAAATTAACTAATGCTAATCAAATCATGTTTCAAACCATTAACACGAAAAATATTTTCAATAATAAGTGAAAAAGGGTTACCAATATCACCATGTTCGATTACCCTTCCTTTGGCATTATCACCGAAGGTCACATATCCTCCTTTCTTCATGATTAATCTTGAGAACTTGGAGGCATCTCCGGTCATATGCCTTGAGCATCCACTATCTAAGTACCACTTGTGTTTGCCACTCCTTTGTTTCTACAATCAACATTCAAAGAGCGACTTTTTGGTACCCAAATGTTCTTGGGTCCTTGGGGGTTAGTTATGGTCCTTTTTGGAATCCATATTTGTTCAAATTAGGATTTCTCTTAATGTAACAAGAATGCATTTTGTGTCCTTTTCTTCCACAATAATTACACGAATGATTAGGATTATTCATAGAAGATGCATGAGCAAAATAATTTTTAAAATACTTTTGATTTTTATGAGTTTTATATCCTAACCCTCTTTTATCAAAAACACATCTTTGGTTTTGTAACATAGAATTCAAATTTTTTTGTGCTTTTTATAAAACTATCAACAATATTTCTTAAGTCATTATTTTCCTTTTTCAAAATAACATTTTTTTTCTCTACTTTATCAAAATCCTTTTGTTTTAAAATCTCATTTTCAGTTTTTAAAAAATGCATTTGACTTTCCAAACTTTCAAAATCATTTTGCTTTAAAATTTCATTTTCATTTTCTAAAGCTTCATTTATTTCCACCAACACTTCTAATTGAGATAACATGACTTTTGACTTCTTTTTGAAAGCATTGATTTTTGAATTTTGTTTATCAACTTGCACATGTAAATTTTGGAATGCTTCAAGTAATTCATCATATGAAAGCTTAGGATCATGGTTTAGAATACTTATCTCATTTTCTCTTAAGCCATGAAGCACATGTTTCCCACATCGCAATCTTCTTCTTTATTCTCCTTCAAGATGATTTCATGAGTAATGAGAGAACCCATAAGTTCTTCTAATGGTAGTTTAGTGAGGTCCTTTGCTTCTTGAATTGCCGTCACCTTTGGCTCACAAGATTTTGGTAGACACCTAAGAATCTTTCTTACCATTTCAACATTAGAATAAGATTTACCAAGAGATTTCAAACTATTAATAATATCCGTAAATCTAGTAAACATTTCAGAAATTGATTCATCCGGTTTCATCTAAAAAGCTCATAACTATGAACTAGCATACTAATTTTAGATTCTTTAACTTGACTAGTTCCTTCATGAGTTACTTCAAGTGTGTGCCATATTTCTTGTGCCGTAGAACAAGTAGATATTCTATTAACTCATTTCTATCTAGAGCACAATATAACACATTCATAGCTTTAGCATTCAAACTCAATTTCTTTTTATCATCTTCACTAAACTCTTTAGGTTCTTTAAGCATGCATTCCCCATTTTCAATTTTTGTAGGAACAAAAGGTCCTTCCAAAACAATAGACCACAAATCATAATCAAAAGATTTCAAGAAAATACTCATTCTAGTTTTCCAATAAGAGTAATCACTTCCATTAAAAAATGGAGGTCTAGAGATAGAAAGTCCCTCAACATATGAAGTTGAATTAAAAGTTGTCATAGCTCAAAAATCGGTTAAGATTTAAAAAAATGAGCAACCTTGCTCTGATACCACTTGTTGACCCAGGTATGGCAACCCAAGAGGGGGGGTGAATTGGGTTTTTATTTATCAAAACGGATTTAGAAAACTTTTCTTAAAAGATCAAAATTAGTTTACTCTTTCTTTGAGAATAAAGGTGAAGAAGATGAAAATAGAAGTTGTCCAAGATGCAATCAAGAGAATAGCAATAATAAATAATCACAAGTGCAAGTAAATGTAAAAAGGATAGGGATAGAGAGAGTGCAAACTCAATTTACGTGGTTCAGCAAACCTTGCTTATGTCCACGGGCTCCTAGCTCCACAAGCTAGGCCTTCCACTAAGTTGTAGAATTCTTTACAACTTGCTTGATGAACAACCTCACCAAGACTTTTTCTTCCAACTTTTGATAACACCACACCAAGAGTTCTTCTTGATGAACAACCTCACCAAGGCAACTTCCTTCAACTCTTGATAACACCACACCAAGAGTTCTTCTTGATGAACAACCTCACCAAGGCAACTTCCTTTAACCCTTGATAACACCACACCAAGAGTTCTTATTGATGAACAACCTCACCAAGGCAACTTCCTTCAACTCTTGATAACACACAACAAGAGTTCTCTCAAGGATAACTATTATCCTTTACAATAATATCTCACTCTCACCACAATACAAGAACAAAGATAATTTTTACAACAAAAGTATAACTCTCTTCAAAGAGTAGATAGATAATATAAAAGCTCTCTAGACTTGATACTTCTCTTGCTTTTTGCTTGATAAAATGCTTCTCTTGCTCTTTCTTTTTGAATGCATGCATGGGAGAAGGGCTCCTTTTATAGGCAAATGAGATGAACTTAATCAAGTGAAGACACCATCTCCAAATTTTCTGCCCACCATAAAAACCGTAATCTTGTCTGCCATTTTTGTCAATGTTCCGTTTGAAATTTGAAAATCTGTAAAACATAAAAGATCTGCACATTTGAATAAGCTTTCCAACGCATTAAGAATCAAGTCATTTGGATATCTGTAGCTCAAGATATGGCCAAACACCATTCGGTGCTCATGTGACTTGATTTTTCTTTCTTGTGTTAGTCCACCAAATTGAATGATAATTCTGTCAGCCTTCCGTTTGAAATTTGAATTTCTTCAAAACATGAAAGATCTGCATATTTGAATAATCTTTCCAAAACATTAAGAATCAAAGCATTTGGATATCTCTATCTTAAGATATGGCCAAAACACCATTCGGTGCTCATGTGAGTTGATTTTTCTTCTCTGTGTCAGTCCACCGAATTGCATGTCAATTATGTCAGCTTCCATTTGAAATTTGAATTTCTTCAAAACATATGAAATGTTCCCCATTAAGTCATCTTTCTAATGCCACAAGAATCAAGTCATTTTGATTTTTCTAGCTCAAGATATGTCCAAAGAGTATTCGGTGCTCATGTCAGCTGCTTCCATTTGTCTTTCAACTTGCATGATGATTTGGACGATCTTACACTTTAAAATTTGAATTTCTTTAAACATATGAAATGTTTAATTGAGTAAGATTTCCAAAGGCTCAGAATCATGTAATTTGGGCATTTGTAGAGAAATATATGACCAATTGATTAAACATTGCTCATTGTCACATTCCTTGAATCAAACCTTGTACTTAAACTTTGGTGCCTTTAACATGTAGTCTTCTCCTTAGCTTCAACACTTTATTTTAATAAGCCTTTTCTTGATTTGACAATTATTTCAATGATATTACTCTTGCACATAAATAAACATGTTAGTAAATCACAATTAATCAATGTGTATTGTTATCATCAAAATTATCATGTAGCCTTAGGGCTAACATGTTAATGATCATGTAGAAAATTGTTTCATTGTTAATCATGATGCTTGGTTATGGCATAGAAGATTAGGTGATGCTAGCATGGACACAATTTCAAAAATTTCTAAAAATGATTTAGTTGATGGTCTTCCAAAAATAAAATTTGAAAAGGATAAGATTGTGATGCTTGTTAATTTGGAAAACAAGTGAGAACTTCTTTTAAACAAAAGAAATTTATTTCAACAAATAAAAATCTACAATTACTTCATTTGGATTTATTTGGACCATCAAGAACTCAAAGCCTTGGTGGAAAGTATTAAGTTTTTGTTATTGTGGATGATTATTCAAGATTCACTTGGGTATTATTCTTGAAAACTAAAAATGAGGCCATACAAGCTTTTTCAAAATTTGCAAAAAGAGTCCAAAATAAAAAAGGGTATTCTATTGTGTCCATTAGAAGTGATCATGGTGGTGAAGTTGATAATGTTGCATTTGAAAATCTTTGTGATGAAAATGGTTTTGAGCATAATTTTTCCTCACCTAGAACTCCATAACAAAATGGTGTTGTTGAAAGGAAAAATAGGACTATCCAAGAAATGGCTAGGACCATGTTGCTTGAAAATAATTTGCCAAAATATTTTTGGGCCGAAGCCGTTAATACCGCATGCTTTATAATCAATAGAGTCCATATTAGAGCTTAATAAAGAAAACTCCTTATGAACTTTGGAAATGAAGAAAACCCAACATTGGATTTTTTAAAGTTTTTGGATGTAAATGTTTTATTTTAAACACCAAGGATAACCTTGAAAAATTTGATGCAAAAGCCGATATTGGAATTTTTGTTGGCTACTCCAACCATAGTAAAGCATATAGAGTTTTTAAAAAAGACTCTTACTATTGAAGAATCTATGCATGTTGAATTTGATGAAACTAATGTTATTTCTTCAAAGAATTTAGATGATGATATTGTTGAAGTAGAAAGGAAAATCAAGGAATCAATGCTTGATGAAACGAGTCAAGATGAATTAAAACTTCAACAAGACAAGCTTGTGGAAGTAAATGATTCTTCCCAAGAATTACCAAAGGAATGGAGGTATGCAAAAGCTCACCCTAAAGATCTCATTATTGGTGAACCATCACAAGGTATGAAAACTAAATCTTCTTTTAAGAACTTTTGTAATCATTTTACATTTGTCTCTCAATTTGAACCAAAATCTTTTAAAGAAGCCAAAAATGAGGAAAGTTGGATTTTGGCTATGCAAGAAGAATTAAACTAATTTGAGAGAAATCAAGTTTGGGAATTAGTCCCTAGACCCAAATATGACCATACCCCTTAGTCAAGATAGATTTTGCATAATTAGAAGAGAATTAGGCATGTTAGATATGTCTTAATTTTGCTTTAATATGATAATCTTTGAATGGTAGCATATGTTAAGGGGGAGAATATATTTAAGGGGAGTAGTTAATTTGATTACATCTTTTTGATGATAACAAAAGGGGGAGAAATAGTTGGATTGCTTATATTCATAACAAGTGCCACTCTTTTTGCTTATTGTTGATTTTATTTTCATTCTTGATTTTAGATTATATTTTAAAGCAATCAATGGTTTGTCATCATCAAAAAAGGGGAGATTGTTAGCCTTAAGGCTACATGATAATTTTGATGATAACAATACACATTGATTAATTGAGATTTACTAACATGTTTATTTATGTGCAAGAGTAAGATCATTGAAATAATTTTAAAATCAAGAAGAGGCTAATTAAAATGAAGTGTTGAAGCTAAGGAGAAGACTACATGTTAAAGGCACCAAAGTTTAAGAACAAGGATTGACTCAAGGAATGTGACATATGAGCAATGTTCAATCAATTGGTCATATATATCTCTACAAATATCTAAATGATGTGATTCTTGAGCCTTTGGAAAGCTTACTCAATTTATAACATTTCATATGTTTTAATGAAATTCAAATTTCAAGTGCAAGATTGTCCAAATCATCATGAAAATTGAAAGACAAATGGAAGCAGCTGACATAAGCACTGAATACTCCATTGGACATATCTTGAGCTAGAAAAATCAAAATGACTTGATTCTTGTGGTATTGGAAATATGACTTAATGAAGAAAATTTCATATGTTTTGAAAAAATTTAAATTTCAAACAGAAGGCTGACACAATTGACATGCAATTCGGTGGACTGATACAGAGAAGAAAAATCAACTCACATGAGCACCGAATGGTGTTTTGGCCATATCTTAAGATAGAGATATCCAAATGCTTTGATTCTTAAAGTTTTGGAAAGCTTATTCAAATATTCAGATCTTTTATGTTTTAAATAAATTAAAATTTCAGACGGAAGGCTGACAGAATTATCATTCAATTTGATGGACTGACACAAGAAAGAAAAATCAAGTCACATGAGCACTGAATGGTGTTTTAGCCATATCTTGAGCTACAGATATCCAAATGACTTGATTCTTGATGCGTTGGAAAGCTAATTCAAATATGCAAATCTTTCCTGATTTGCATATTTTCAAATTTCAAACGGAATATTGACAAAAATGGCAGATAAAATTACGGTTTTTATGGTGGGCAGAAAATTTGAAGATGGTGTCTTCACTTGATTAAGTTCATCTTATTTGCCTATAAAAGGAGCCCTTCTCCCATGCATTCAAGTAGGGCAAGAGAAGCATTTTATCAAGCAAAAAAAGCCAAGAGAAATATCAAGTTTATAGAGCTTTTATATTCTTTATCTACTCTTTGAAGAGAGTTGTACTTTTGTTGTAAAAATTTTCTTTGTTCTTGTATTGTGGTGAGAGTGAGATCTACTTGTAAAGGATAAAAGTTATCCTTGAGAGAATTCTTTCCTTGGTGAGGTTGTTCATCAAGAGGAACTCTTGGTGTGGTGTTATCAAGAGTTGGAGAAAGTTGCCTTAGTGAGGTTGTTCATCAAGAAGAACTCTTGGTGTGGTGTTATCAAGAGTTGAGGAAAGTTGCCTTGGTGAGGTTGTTCATCAAGAAGAACTCTTGGTGTGGTGTTATCAAGAGTTGAAGGAATTTGCCTTGGTGAGGTGTTCATCAAGAAGAACTCTTGGTGTGGTGTTATCAAGGGTTGAAGGAAGTTGCCTTGGTGAGGTTGTTCATCAAGAAGAACTCTTGGTGTGGTGTTATCAAGAGTTGGAAGAAAAAGTCTTGGTGAGGTTGTTCATCAAGCAAGTTGTAAAGATTCTACAACTTAGTGGAAAGCTTAGATCGTGGAGCTAGGAGCCCGTGGACGTAGGCAAGGTTTGCCGAACCACGTAAATTGAGTTTGCACTCTCTCTATCCCTATGCTCTTTACATTTACTTGCACTTGTGATTATTCTTTATTGCTATTCTATTGATTGCATTCTATTTTCATCTTCTTCACCTTTATTCTCAAAGAAAGAGTTAAATAATTTTGATCTTTCAAGAAAAGTTTTCTAATTCCGTATTGATAAATAAAAACCCAATTCACCCCCCCTCTTGGGTTGCCATACCTGGGTCAATAATGTTGCCTTGCCGCAGACTCAAGTCTTTTCTCTTAGAATCAGAATTTATCAGATCTCTTCTCTTCTCTTTTTGTAACCAAAAGCACGCAATACAACTACAAGTGGTCGATCGGAGGGTGGAGACAGTGGCGGAGTATAGCTGGGTGGCCTGGGCTTGGGAAGTGAAGCAGAGAGGTGATGGCGACGAACGGTGATGGATGGAAAAATAATAATAATAATAATGTTTTGTTTTTTATTTGAATAAATTTGTTAATTATATATAAAGGTTAAAAGGTATTTTTACAATTTTATTAGTGATCTAAGTAATGAAAAATGTAAAATAATGATTTGAATATAAAAATAATAGACATGTTATTGATAAAAAATATATAATTATTTTTTTAGAATTAAATTAAAATTTATTTGAAGTTAATATTGTTTCTTTATTTAATATTTAGGACTACGATAAAGATTTGGATTATTTTTTTATTTGACCTCTTTTGGGCTCTAATAACTAATTCTAACCCCTTTTTCAATTTTAACCGTTTGTAACCCATTTTCTATATAAAAAGATAAAGAATTTGTAACCCATTTTTTATGGTATCTTGCTGTGTAGGTACTAGGGCTCTGCATTTGAGTTTCTTAACTTTATGGTGAGGTTGCATTCGGATCCAAGAAACTATTCTCATGATCACTCTGGAAAACTGATGAATGACTGAGAATTACTTGTATAAGAAGAGGAAAGAAGGCACGGAAAAAACCATTGGCGAATTGTCATGTAGCAGCATGGCAAATGGTTTTTGATTGTTGTGGGTGAATCGTTATGCGAATGGATGATGGGGAATTTATTTTACACATTTTGGAATTGGAAATGCTTACAAAGAATCCCTATTTTTGTTTCAACATCATGATATAAATTCATTTTTATATTATATGTGACCGAAAATTTAAGGTCATCATCGATATGTAAATGTCCAACAAGATTAACATATAAATTGATTGATCTTTAAAATTAGCTGGGAGCTTATATTTGGGGAAAATTCAATTTCTATTACTGTTTTTTTCTCGTGCTTGACAAGAACTATATATCTCTGGTCAGTAATCTTGAATTGTTACTGGATTATAGTTGGCTTCAGTTTCTTTAATCTGAATTCTGAAAAATGTATGCCTCCTTTTCTAAAAAATTTGGACCACTGATAGAAATTTTTGGTTGCTTGTGCAGGGCATGAAGCCTCTTAAGTAGAACTTCTCTTTCATTCTACTTTCATGCTGGGCAAATAATTTCTTCGTTTTCACACTATAAGCTGGTAATGCTATGATGATATACTATTTCTTCTAATAGAATCTAGCTTTTCCATGAAACCTAAAACACCCCATACCACACCTTGACTTTTAGCTACCTACCATTGGAATGAAGATGATCATAGCTGATTTCGAACTCTTAAGTTTATGAAAAAAATTTCTTAACTTGGGGAAAATTAGAAAGGTGTAGTATCAATAGAGGAAAATTGTGTAGTTATATTTTAGTCCTATCAATAAGTAAAAGCGCACAGTAATCTGCGCTTTTACCAGTTTTTTTTTGTGACGGTAGGTGTGTTTCATTATACTTTTTATATCGTTGAATCTTTAGATATTTGTTGATGATTTGGAATGATTGTGTCCTCGTTACTTTGAATATATTTGATTTGTATTTGCTATGTTTAGTTCATAGTGTCCATAATTTATTGAATAATAATAGACATAATAATAGGAATAACATGCTTAAGTATAAGAAAAACTAATAACTGCAAAGATAAAATATATTAATATTTCACAATAACAATAACATGGTCAGATTTTAGGACCAATAAACGAAACTTATAAAACAGCATATCAACTTGCCTGATTGAAGTACTAAAAGTTTCCCTCCAGTACTCTTCAATGCCAAGAAAGACGCCTGAAATTGAAGAAAAAGCTTAAGCATCTATATATGCACTATAACTACTTTGAATGTAGCACTTCTATATAAATGTGCTACTTAGGACTTTCAAATTTCTCAACTGATAAACACATCAAAGTACAAGAGAATATGATAGATAGACTTTGCCTGTCGTCATAAAAAAATGAAGACAGCAGCAGCAAAATCCCAAACATAGCAACAGGAAGCACATTTCTTATCACAATCATTTGTTATGTTTCTCATAATAAAGCCTGAAAAGCCCAGATTTGATTCCTCATTCTTAGTCGAGTTTGCATTGTCTAATGCCCCAAATCAATTTTCTGTTCTCAGAGACATCTAAAGAAAAAAAAACCAACCTCATTCCTAAGATGTATTCCTTAAAACTTATATCAGAGAACTTTTCTGCAATAGCCCATTTTGAGGGGATATGTAAATAATCTTAGAAAAATTTGCACTTTCAGTTCAGGAAAACCTATGCCACTACATGTCATTCCAAATTTCTTATCATGAGTTACCATAAGCTCATGATTTGCAATTTGAATGCATATCTTAAAGCATACATGCAATCATTGTTTAGAGTACCTTACAATTAATCTGTATATCAAAATTGTGACAAAATAAGAAATGCATAGAGCCTGCTAGCTAATAGAAAGGTCAGATGTTCCCTCTCACTTCTTTTTTATTTTTTAATTTCTTTTCTTTTTCTGAATACCCAGAAATTTCTTGGCCATTCCCTTGTTTATTCTAAACGAGGTTCGAACCATACAAGCTAGGTAGCCAAGAAGGTTACAGGAGATTTGAATCCTTAACTTTAACTTTCATTCTACAGGTAATTACAGCTTGCAATTGGTTGACATTGGCATCAATTTGAGGTACATTGAATTTTTTGAAGAAACGCCTACTTATTAAGATGATTAATTGTTTTCTATACAGCACTTGATAGAAATAATTTAACTTCAAACCGATTATAGGTAATACTTTTGCAGAAATAATATCTTTTAATAATTGAATAGCTGAGGAAGAATTTGTGGTCAATGATTTCATGGATTATATGTATGTATGTATGTAAAACTATTTCTTCGGATGTTATATATGTAGGTTTATATATTTTTCTTTCTTACAGGTTCAAAGCAGCGTTTAAATCCTTCATTTGTTTGTTTTGATATTTCAAATCAATTGGCATATTTTGAAGATTCGAGCTCATCGAAGTTTAGGGTTTGCTTACTTACACCCAAGTGATTACCATCCATGTTTCTTGCTTTATGTTCAATGCAAACCATTTTAAAACTCTTAATAAACTGCACCTGTCTTTGATGTTTATATCTGATTTTATGTTTGAATTTTGTATGAATGGTTGATTTTACGTTATATATTATGATTGCTTTCTTAGTTTATTCCTGACTTTATATCATGCACAATGAAATGGCAACAGTGTGTACACGAATATGTCATTTCACAATAATGGTGACCCGTTTTCAAATACATGGACTATCTACATGCATGCTTCATTGTGATGCTTGTCTACTATTTGTCACTTGCTTGTTTCATAATAATTAATATCACATTTTTTACATATTTTAAGGCTAAATCCTCTTATTAGATATTAACTTTTAGTACCTTTAATAGAAATTAGACCACGTACATATTACACGTTTCCAAAAAATGGGAAAAAACATTCAGGTTATTCTTCCAAAATATATCGACTAGAAACCTCGACATATATTCCAGTGGTGAACCTGAATAGGCACTATACTGGTCTGCACTGAGGTGTAAACAACGCCACGTACTTTGAAGATAATAAATAACCTATTCTAATATTTTAAAGCTAAATCCTCTGATTAAATATTAACTTGAACGTTGTATAAGATTACCAAAGTGAATCTTATATAACCAGGTTTTTTCTTTATTTCACTTGATGGATAAATCTTGAATTTGGAAAGATAGATTGTCTAAGGAGTATTCAGATGGGGTGGATAAATTCTTAATTACAGTTTGCAACTACACACTGTAACAACTCAAACCTTATCAAATGCCCTTGCAAATCCTGTCAATGTTTTGCCTTTCACACCCAAGAGGAAATTAGAGCCCATTTATTTAGGAAAGGGTTTGACACTAAGTACGACACTTGGATTTGGCATGGGGAGCCAACTTCGGTTAATCCACCCATTGAGCTATTTTCTTGGATAATATAGAAAACTGGGAAAACATTTGAGGTATTGAAACAGTAAGCAAGAATTAATGTTAATATATGTAGGTTTAATGTTATTGTAGACACTGAAAAAAGTGGAAAACAATTGCTTCAAAATGGTGATCTTCGGAGGAGAGTAACAATTATACCTTTAAATAAAATTCAATCCAATACTGTGGAAATTATTGTTGTTTCATTGTGTGGTGATAAATGGATGAGTTGAACCATAATAGCTTTTGTGTTTAGATTTTGGATTATCAGAATGGAATCAAAAAGTTCCATGGGCCTGAGGACTTCGCGTGGGCTACTTTTATGCACCCTAAAACATAAATGAATTTGTTGGATTATCAGACACATTATGCGGGAAAACTATAGCTGCAAGAGTGCAGCTACTTGGTTGCTATATTTTGTATGAAGTTGCTGGCTTTGCACAGATTTTTGTTGACTTGTATAAACTGCATAAACTGTATGAAGACATGCATAAACTGCGCTACTTTGTTAATGCAATATTTTTGTTGAGTTGAACATGTGGCCCTATCTCTCCTATATAAAATAGTTTTATTGGTACGGGAAGATATATGTTAAAATGTTGATTAATGATGTAGAGCCAGGGCCAAATACCGGAAAGACAGTGGCTATAATTCTTGGAGGAGCTGCTGGAGTTGGGTTTGTAGTTATTTGCTTGATGTTTGCCAGGAATCTGATAAAGAAACGGGATAGTATGCAACGTTATGTAGAAATGATGAAGAAACAGGATGCTTTTGTCTGCAAAAGCATTGATGCTGCAAAGGAGGTATAGCCATTTTGACAATGGGTTAGTTCTTGGTCTTTTATTGTTAAGTACGGACCTGTTTTGTTTGATAGAATGTGAGGTAGATCCTCAAGTTAGTGCTATTTTTCTCTTTTTGTTCTGGTTAATGAGTTGCACTGATAAATGCATTGCCACATATGTCATTTTATATACTTTGACTATAAATCCTAGTTGCTCTGTTGAGTTTTATGTATTATTGCTTATTTGGTTTCTTGTATGCTTATTTATGAGTTTTATGTACTTTTTAAAATAAAAATATATATAATACATGTCAGGATCAGCAGATCCTGACACGTATTATATATTTCTACACGTTACGTGTCGGCCAAAAACTGACACGTAAAGGACACGCAAAAATAGAATATTTGTCACTTAGTAATGAGGTATATGTCGGTCAGAGACCGACACGTATTACATTTTTTCTAAATAAAGTGTTGGCCTAAAACTGACACATAATAATACACGAAATTATAGAATATGTGTCACTTAATTTATGAAGCATATGTCGGTCAGAGAATGACACGTATTAAATATTTTAAAACTAAATGTCGGCCAAAAACCAAAACATAATATTTACAAAAATATGGAATATGTGTCACTTAGTATGAATTATATGTCAGTCGTCGAATGACACATATGTTTTAGGAGGTAATATGTGTCGGTCGAGGAATGACATGTCTGTGTCGTTTTTTGACCGACACAACATATGTGTCACTTATTGACAGACACATATTTAGTTAATTCAAAATTCTGTGTCATTTTTTGACCAACACAACATATGTGTCACTTAATGACTAACAAATATTTGATAAAATCCGTTACTATGTGACACATATTTGTTGATACATGTCTGTTTTTGAACGACACGTATTCTTGTGTCGGTTTGACCAAGTGACACATATAGAATACGTCTCAGGGCCATATATGTCGCGCGAAAACCGACATGTATTTTGATATGTGTCAGTTTTCGGTCGACACAAAAAACATTTTTTGTTGTAGAGATATACATCTGATTGTTGTCTCTGGTCATTATCATTGGAACTCTTAACCATAAGCAAAATTTCGATCCTTATAAGAGTCGTTGACGTATGGTGAGGTGAACCTCATGCATACTTTAGGACTTTGAGTCTTTTGACATACACGTTCAATAATATTGGAATCATATATAGAAGAATAGATATCGGATTTGGCATAGACTGAAAGGAGAGGAGACAAAGTAAAAACGAGGATGATGGACTTGTTGAATGCCATATTGCCTCTTTCTTTCTTGAACTTCTTCGATTTAATTTTGAGTTAAAGCAAATGAGCAAAGCTTGAGAAAATGGGGTACTAAAAGTGGGTTATAAGGAAATGCTAACAACTATTTCGTCATGCAAATAGGTCAACCATGTGAGTTGTGCCAACCATTTGGTTTGTTATTTAAGGTTAATTATCTTATTTTAGAAAATTTTATTGAATTATATGATTTAGAACGCATTTATAAATTAGAGCAATGTTTAAGATAATTTATAAATACAAATTTACTATATATTTTATGTCAAGTATTACTATACATATGAACAACCTATACAACGAATTTCATATAATGTGAGAGGGCATAATATCATTGGATGAGTGAAAGACAATTAATAATAAATGAGAGAAATAGTAATAAATATTTTTGTTAGGCTAACACCAATCAACAAATATTCTTTCTATACTAATTTTTTATTATATTACATTGATTAATAAATAATCAAATTGATGAGAAAATAAGATTATACTAAACTGAAAATAAATAATGAAATTGACGATGAAATAAGATTATATTAAATTGATAATAAATAATGAAACTAAAGTATAGATGTACAATATTATCTACCTATTAAGTTTTATATTTAATTATATTACTCTTTGATTATTTGAATACATATTTAATTACTTGATTATATAATAAATCAACTAGTTAAAATATATTTGACTCAAAATTTAATATTATATCTTTTCACATGCATGAGTTGAAATAAAATATGATTTTGAGATTTATTGTAATACTTATAGTTTAAGACATATCAAATTAAAATTATATTAAATACTTTTTAATACATATTTATGACACTTACTTAGATTATATGAAAGATATTGCATATTATGTATAATTATTCTTGTTATTAACATGTATGTGAAAGTAAATCCTGAATACTTATTCTATGATGTTTTCACATCTAACATAAAAGTAATTATTCATGTTATTAAATTTGATTGAATGGTATAAATCAATAACTAATATCATACCTAGTTACATAGAATTGATTCACTTTCATTTATTCTTAACTTACAAGTCACAAGCTAAACTTATAATCTTTTAATTGATTCTATCTTCTATCTTTAATCCTTTAATCAATCAATCTTTCATTATTTTATTAAGTAATTATTAGTACAAGATTATTAGCAAATCCATGGATTTTATTAATTGAAGTAATAAATTTGAACTATTGTTTGTTGATGAAATTTAATTAACATATATATCACCAATTAATTTTTTTTTTACAATGGGTAGTTATCATTTATAACTTGATATAATTATGAATTATCATTATAATATGGAGAGAATTAATTATTGATATTCTTAATTTAATTGATTAGTAATTTAATAATTAATTCAATGTTATATCGTCTTAGATAGAAAGGAATTAAATTAACATAGTCAAATGAATTGTTTATTATATGGTGATAATTAATTACTTAAATGGAAAAATGATCTTTACTATAATGAGATTAATTTATGATTATTAAAGTTTATATGAAAAAATTAGTTTATCAACCCTATTTAGAGTAATCAATTAATAGATCAACATAACAGTGGATTATTATTTTAATAAAATTATGGAGAGAATTAATCATTTATACAAATAATTAATTCATGTCATATATTATGATTGATTAGTAATTTATTAAATTTGTCGTCGCAAAAGATTTCCCATATTTTTCCAATATTGCATTTTTTGGTTATTCATTTTATTTTCTTATTAGATTCTATGACAACATTTTGCTGCAAAAAGAAATATAAGAAATTTTCTGCGATAAATTTGTCATCACCAAAGGTTTCCCATATTATACTTCTTTTTTTCTTATTTTATTGTGAGATTTTGCGACAAAATTTTGTTGCAAAAAAAGAAATATAACAATTTTTTGTGACAAATTTGTTGTAGTGAAAAAGTTTCTCATATTGCACTTTTTCTTTTCTTTTTGTTTAAATTTTGTGATTGGATTTTGTGACGAAAAATTTGTTAGAGAATTAAATACTCAAGTTAAGAACATATTCAACTATGGATTATTAGAGAATTAAATACTCAAGTTAAGCTCACATTTACAAGTTTAAGCTTTTAGAAAAGTGGCAACCTTAACACGAATTTGTCGTAGTGAAAAGTTTTACCATATTACATTTTTTATTTTTTATTTTATTTTGTGATGGGATGTTGCGATAAAATTTTATCACAAAAAGATATATTCTGCTATGAATTTGTTATAGCGAAAAGGTTTCCCATATTGCATTATTTTTTTATTTTAGGACGGGACTTTGCAACGAGATTTTGTCGTAAAAAGATATATTCTGCTACAAATTTTTCATAGTAGAAAGGTTTCCTATATTGCATTTTTTCTTTTTTTTTTTTTAATTTTGTGATGGGATTTTTTGACGGAAATTCGTTGTTAAAAGATATATTCTACTACAAATTTGTTGTAGCGAAAAGGTTTCCTATCTTGTATTTTTTTTCTTATTTTTTTATTTTGTGATGAAAATTCATTGCTAAAAGATATAATTTGCTATGAATTTTTCATAACAAAAAGGTTTCCCACATTGCATTTTTTTCTTATTTTTTTAATTTGTGAAGGGATTTTGCGACAAAAATTTGTCGCTAAAAGATATATGCTACTACGAGCGAAAGGTTTCCCCTATGGCATTTTTCTTTTTTTTTTATTTTGTGGTGGGATTTTGGGACGAAAATTTGTCGCAAAAAGATATATTCTACTACGAATTTGTTGCAGCAAAAAAGTTTCCCATATTGCATTTCTTCTTTAATTTTTTCTTTAGCTATGATTTAGTTTGTGACGAAAAGTCCTTAATGATTAAACCAATTTAGCTATGATTTAGTTTGTGACGAAAAGTCGTAACTAAAGACAATTAGAATTTTTTTACTTTATTTTGTGACAAGATATTGCGACGAAATTTGTATTTCGTAGCCAAAAAAAAATGAATTTTAAGGACAAATTTTATTTTGTCGCGAAAGTTTTGCTTCAAAAGACAGTTTTTTCTATAGTGATAGTTTTTAATATTTCATCATATCGTGTTACAATCTTATTGACTAGACGTGGGGTAACATATAAATGAATAATTCTATATGTATAATCATTCCATACAATCAAATTGCTTACAATTACATGATATAAGATTATAATTTAATGGAAAGAGTATTTATGACATGATTTATATATTCTAATTTTGTATTCTTTAATTTAGTGATATTTTAGCATATCGCGTTATTGGACAGGTTATACAAATTGCAGTAGAAGATGTTGATAGCAAATAATAATAATAATAATAATAATAATAATAAAATTAATTAGACTTAGAGACATAGAGGGCATTATTTGAATAAAATGTCATCCACATTTTTTTATTGAATCATGATGTCTCCCAATAGTTTTTCCCTCAACATTCTTATGTTGTATGAAATAAGGAAAACATAAATACAACATCTACTAATCAACAATTAAAGGGCACGAGCAATATCCAAGTTGGACTGAGCCAAAGGGACCAACTCCTCATGATCGATTCTATGAAGTTCTTGGTTTCCATCAGTGAACGTGTCGGCGCTATCATGAGCCAACTTAAGGGCGTAATTGAGCTCGGTTTCCAAATCGGAATAGTTTTTGGTAGTAAGAGCATCCAATGATTTCTTAGTGCTTTTAACGAGGAGTTGATAATTATCCAAGCATCGATCAAGAATGTTTTCCATCTCAGGTGTTTTGTATCCAAGCTTGAGTCTCTTGGCCTCCTCGATGGCCTTCTCCAGTTGGCGATTGAAACCCTCCAAACCTGCCTGAAGAACGGCATTGGCATCAGTAGGATTGTTGAGGTATGGTGAGATGAGTCTAACACATACTTTGGGATTTTGGGTCTTTTGACATACACTTTCAATAATACTGGAATCAGATACAGAAGAATGGGAACCGGATTCGTCAGCATAGACTGAAACGAGAGAGGACAAAATGAAAATGAGGATGATGGACTTGTTGAATGCCATATTGCCTCTTTCTCTCTTGGACTTTTTCAAGTTAATTTTGAGGAAAAACAAATGAGCAAAGCCTGAGGAAAGGAGGTACCAGAGGTGGGCTTATAAAGAAATGCTAACAACTATTTCGCCATGCAAATAGGTTAGCCACGCAAGTTTTGCCGAGCAATTGGTTGACTATTTCGGGTTACTTATCTTATTTTAGAAAATTATATTGAATTATATGATTTATAGCACATTTATAAATTAATTGGAGTATTGTTTATTATAATTTTTAATATTTTATATCAAGTATTACTATACACATGAACAACCTGTACAACCAATGTCATATAATGAGATATGGCATAATATCATTGGATGAGTGAAAGACAAGTAATAATAAATAAGAGAAATAATAATAAATAAAGAATAATGATAAATAATGGTTTGCTAGAAATTGAACTTTATGCTGGATTTAAGGACCCAAGGTGATGCAAAGTTTCTTCAAAAATTTCAATGGGTCAGGATATCAGTTATTAGAAAAACCAGTTGTTGCCTCTAACACTAGTGTTGATGCAGAATCAGCGAACAAATAAGAGGAAAGCATGGACTACAGTCACTCTGCCAAAACTACGAGGGGGATAAGATGAGCTGTAGAATGTATTGTATATCAAAAAGTCTTATACTTTATGACGATTAGTACCTCTCTTCTCGTCTTCAGTTGTTAGATCCATAGTCATCAAATGCTTAATTGAGTTGTTGAAATTAGAGCTCTTCAATTATTTTCATTATTTTTCTCGTTCATATTTGATGAGTTGAGAATTAAGTATGACTTAAAAAATGAGTTTTTCAAAGAAAAATATTTAATCTGCTACAAACCAAGTCTTTAAAGTTTCTATCTTTTATTTTCTTCTGTATTTATATGTTGCGAGGAGCATCAAACAAATAAAAGGAAAGCAGATGAGTTTTTAATTTCCTTATAGATAATTAAATTTCAAGCTAACTGCACTAAATTTAACATAAGCTCTAATGCCATCCCCTCACAGGAGGAACTATGTATACATTTTACTTGTTCTGTATGTTAACCATTGCCATTCTGTTTCAATTGTATTTCAGCTATTTAGTATTAACTTGTATATAATTTGATTAATTTTTTTGGGATATTAGATTTCTTACTCTGAATGTTTCTTAATTTGCCAACCTCCATTCAACTTGAGCTCATTTGTTTTTAAGTAACATGTATTGCAGCTCTCAATGAACATCAGGCAAATTGTACATACAGTTGTCGAAAGACTTCCATTAGTTTGATATATTACAATGGTGTGTTTACAATTAAAATATGTCCTTGCATTGTAAATAATACCTTACCCCTCGTAATTTGTTTGGGATATTTTCCCATTTAGGATGTGTCACTCTTCTTTGTTATTCTTGTTTCTTGATAATATAATATCTCAAATTGAAATACAGATTTTGCAGTTACATTTCTTCTTGTCAACCCATATAATGTTGACCTACTATTGTTTTCAATTTCTGAGTTTTTTTTTTAATATGTCTAGTGAAGAAAAACTTAGAAAATTGCAAGAACAAGCAGTGCTAAAAAACTATAATAACATTGTTATGACAATTAGTATAATTGTGCAGAGTACAAAATACATCATGTGAAATCTGCTTTTTGGTTAGCAGGGATTTTATGATTTTTGGTTTGCTTCTTGTGTTAATATTTGCATTTTTTTATAATCATTGAGAAAAATAAAATTGTTCTAATTCAAGTAACAATTTGGTGCACAACAGCATGTCATACGTTAATTATGGCATGTTATTATGCCATTTTTATTTGAAAGTTCTAGTTAATAGATGAAGATCAAATGGTTACGTTATTTAATCCGAATATGTAATGTATCAAAATAGTGAAGAAACTTAGCACAAATGAATTCCACCACGGTAAAGGGGAAGAAAAAATGGCAATCAAACTTTTTGTAATTTATTATTGAACTTGAAAGATTTAGGGAACCACAGAAAAATTATAAATTAGATATAATTAAGGTTATTTTGGGAATATTAAAGTTTTTGTGAAGTAAAAGTTTTATTTTTAAAATATGATTAAAAATTTGTATAAAAAAAGTGTGCAAAGCACTTTATAATTGGGCGCAAATAGCACCTTTTTTTTAAATGTTATTGAAATTTGATTAAGCCGTGGATTAAATTTTTTTTGCCCATTACCACATATAAATTAAATTGAAGATAATGCTGTGATTTTTGGATTCAATTTATTAAACTGAAGATAATTTTTGGATTTGATCAAATATAAAAATTTTTAAAAAGTTAATTTTAATATTTTTATTCGTAACAAAAAAAATTAACTTGAAAGATGATGTTTGTGTAGTATTAAGAGTTTTCTTTCTTTTCATTATATTTTATCTTTTCATAACAATGTTTAATTACTTCTTCTTTAATTTATTATTTTTTAAGTTTTTAGAATCTATTATTATTATTATTATTATTATTATTATTATTATTATTATTATTATTATAAATCATATTATTCAATATTCTATTAAATTTTGTATAAGAAAGAGGGGGGAGAGGGGTTTTTTTAAAAGATAATAGAAGCTTAGACGGCTTGCCGGACAAAGAGGAGATGGCGAGCCACCTGTTGAATCTGGTCCTTCAATCATTATTTCACCAAGCCAGAACTCCTACTCTTTATCATCTCCTCCACTCCTTCGCCCGTCGAGTCATCGTTTCACTCACGGATTGGCCTCCATTTCTTCCTTGCACAACAATCCTAATCCCAAATGCCCCTTGTTCGATGGCAATGACAAGTACCACAGATTCATCCTTTTGCATCCTCCATAAGAAACACCACCAAGAATGAGATCATTGATTAAATAATTTTTTGTCATCACAAAACAAACAAATTGCCCTTTCATAGAATTATGATTCTATTGTCTCTAACATAATAACAAGAAATTAAAATAATGAATAAAATGCAACAAAGTCAAATATAAATATATGGCATTGTATATTACTTAAATATTTATCAAGAATACAACTTTAACAACACGCAATTGACAATTAATAGATGTATTAAGAAATTTTCTTTATATAATAAATATATGACCCAACATTTATTTATGTTATTTGTTGTGTTAGTTTTGTGCTAGATTTATGTTAGGTTTGTAGTACTTTTCTTTATATAATAAATATATTACCCAACGTTTATTTATGTTATTTGTTGTGTTAGTTTCATGCTAGATTTGTATTAGGTTTGTAGTACTTTTTTTTTTCTATTATTAAGTTTAGATCTCCGTATCATAAATATAATATGGGCATAAAATAATTTTTCCATTTATTTATAAGTTTACAAACTATTTGAAAAAGTGAAATTAATTTTTATCATGTATTCCTATAATTCCAATATTAAAAAATAGATTAATAATTAATTGAAAAGAATAAAAGCAAAACAAAATATTTATTTGATAAGAAAAATATTTTTTAATTTATTAACGTATATTATTTTAAAAATTAGGTATAAAATATTATTGTTCGGGGATGAGGGGTTAAAAAGAGAATAGAAGTTTGGATGGCTCGTCAATCGATAACGAGGAGATGGTGACCCACTTGTAAATCTGGTTTTCCGATCATCATTTCATCCAGCCAGAATTTCCACTCTCTCATCTCTTTCATCCCCTTTTCCCATTAGGGCATCCTTTCACTAGTGTCTGAGCCCCCAATTCTTCCTCGCAAAACAATCCCAATCCCAATCACCCCTTATTTGATGGTCCTCCACAGTCATTGATTCACCTATTAGATCATCCTTTCACTCGTGTGTTGGCCCCCCATTCTTCCTCACAAAACAATCCTAATCTCAAACACCCCTTATTTGATGGTCCTCCACAATCATTGACTCACCCATTGGGTCATCCTTTCACTCAATGTGTTGCCCCCAATTCTTCATTGCAAAACAATCCTAATCCCAAACACCCCTTATTTGATGGTCCTCCACAATCATTGATTCGCTCATTGTGCATTGATTCGCCCATTAGGTCATCCTTTCACTCATACATAGGCCCCCAATTCTTCCTCGCAAAACAATCATAATCCCAAACACCATTCATTTGATAGTCCTCCACAATCATTGATCCCTTATATGATCGTCCTCCACAATCATTGATTTGCCTATTGGGTCATTCTTTCACTCGTGTGTGCCCCCAATTCTTTCTTGTAAAATAATCCTAATCTCAAACACCTCTTATTTAATGGTCCTCCACAATGCAAAACAATCATAATCCCAAACACCCCTTAACTGGTAGTCCTTCATAATCATTGATTCGCCCGTTAGGTCATCCTTTCACTCATGCGTCGGCCTCTCAACAGTCCCAAATTTGATGGTCCTCCACAATCGCAATCATTGATTGAATAGACATTGATGGTCCTGCATAAGGCTTGCACGATCTTCCATTTAAATCATGAGATAGTCTTTTGTTGAAATCAAACCTATGACCTCATAGTAGCCTTATCACTTCTTCCTTCGTTGTGTTCTTGTCACTGGGTTAACCCATTGAATAATTTTTTCCATCACAAACCAAATAAATTACCCCTTCATATAATTCTGGATTCTATTGTCTGTAAAACAATAACAAGAAATTAAAAATAATGAACAAAATGCAACAAATATGAATATATAATAGGGTTTATTACTTGAATATTTATTAATAAGAAGCTTTTAACAACACATAATTGACTATTAATAGATGTATTTATAAATTCTCTCTATATAATAAATATATAACCCAACAGTTATTTATGTTATTTGTTGTGTTAGTTTCGTGCTAGGTTTGTGTTTGGTTTGTATTACTTTTTTATTATTATTAAGTTTAGCTCTACCTATCATATATCAAATAATCATAAATATAATATAGGAAAAATTATTTTTCCATTTAGTTATAAGTTTACAAACTATATGAAAATGTCAAATTAATTTTTTATCATATAATCCTATCATTCCAATAATAAGAAATAGATTAATCCAAGGTCGCCGGAGTTACTATTTACTCCGACCGATTTGTGAGTTAGGCTATGAGATTTACATATGTTGTAGATCGAAGTAACCTAAATAAACTTTGCTTCTTGAGCCTCACCAAATTCCGACTAGAAATCTGTCAAAATTGTGAAAAACAAATTCGGAATTCACTGTTCATCCGCCGCTGATGAGCGAGTGAAGTCTCACCTCTATTACTATCGTATTCGCCTCAGTCAGCTCTACAACTTTGTCTTCATCACCGTCGTCTGATTCGGCCGGCATCGCCTCCGTCCACGGCACTTTTGGTTACTGTTCATCATCGTTGTTTTGCACTGAACGGCTAGTGGGCTCTCACCTCTACCACTGGGTTGTAGATCGGGGGACGTTGGTTAACTTTCCCTTCTGCACCATCATCAGATTCCAAACGAGTCTCTCTCAAATCGCATTTTTATTTCCGGATGGTACTATTCACCGTCGTGATTACTGTTCATCTGGTGGGTACTGTTTATAAACCCGACCAGATTGCTTCTCAGGCTATTTCATGCAACTTTACTTTTTGGTCGATCTCCAGATTCTTTGCGGATCACCTCCAGATTTTATGGGAACTGTTTTTCTGGCCGACAATGTAGATTGACTCTTTTTTGGTGACTGGTTTGTATTTTTTCTATTGAATTTCCTTTGAATCACAAACTGTTATTGTTGGGATTGCTATAGAATTCTATTTAGATTGAATTTGTGTTGACTTGAAAATTGTTGTTTGGTTATCGAATCTGCCAAAACCAACCATGCCCACCAAACGGACACCTACTATTACCAATCAGACACAACCCCCACATCGCACCAACCAACTACAACCACCAACCAATACCTCCTTTCCCACCAACCATCCTCACCCACGACCTAACAATTCCAAAACCAAACCTCCTCAAACTCAGGGTTCATGGGCAGATAGAGTTCGGGTGACTGAGGCAAGCATTCGGTTTAGTCTTGACTCGGTAGCTCGAAAGGTCTCAGGTTCGGTTCTTGAGATTTTTGATGATTTGATTGATGATGTTGGATCTGATTGGCTACGTTGTATTGTGGGATTTTTTTCGGGTTATATTATGCCATTTCATGCTGCGCGCTCTATTGCTATGCGTGCATGGAAGTCTAGTGGTTTGGAAGATGTCCACTCCACTAGTACTGGTTTTTTGATATTCAGATTTAGGACTGAAGAACAAGTCCATGACATTTTGGAGAGAGGGCCTTGGATGTTTGGTGGGAAACACATCATATTGCAACAGTGGAACCCTCATTTCTCCTTTGACCAGAATCGAATCTCCAGAATTCCGGTTTGGATCCGCATTCATGGATTGCCATTCCCTTTATGGTCAGCTAGAGCTCTCAGTGCCGTCTCTAGTATGGTTGGTCGGCCATTGTCATGTGATAGGATGACTTACGAGCACACTCGGTTATCCTACGCCAGGGTTTATGTTGAGCTAGATGCTGAACACGCTCCTATTTATGATATTGAGATTCGATACAAACTTTCCTCTAAGCCTATTAAGATTCGAGTTGAATATGAGTGGAAGCCAAAACACTGCCCTAAGTGTTGTTTATTTGGGCATACTTGTCGAGATCCAGTTAAGTCTTCTGAGACTAATCGGGATCATATTGTTGTTGCAGATGTTACCCCAGGATTACATGACAAGGGAAAGAGTGTGGCTATTGTTTCCACACCAATAGGAGATATTATCCCATCGTTTTCACAACCAGAAACTGAAGAGAAGAGTACAATGGGCAAAATCTTTGATCGGCTTGAGATTGCTACTAATGATTCAGATTCTGAGTCAGATTTTGGCCCTAATCCACTATATCATATTGAGGTAGCCCATGATACACTTCTAAAGCATGCTACTTTGCCTAGCTCTTCAGATACTACTCCTCCAAAAGGGCTTGCTACTAAGGATTCTCCGAAATCTGATTTGACAACTTTGAATAATCAACCGCCTGTCTCTAATCCTTCCCTTACTGCTGCTGATGGTAAGAATAATAAGAAAAGACAGAAAGCTAATGAGAGTAGAAGAGGCACAAGCCTCCGCTGATTTCTTTATTGAGTTTGAACTCCTTCCAGTTTCCTATGATAGGAAGTTGGAATATTAGAGGCCTTAATGGCTTCTCTTCGCAGCGGGCAGTTAAAAATTGGATTTCTAAGTATTCTTTGGGTTTAATTGGTCTTATATAGACTAAGGTTAATAAGCAACACCTTGCATCGGTTGTTTCAAAAATTTGTCCTTCCTGGCACTTCTTGTCAAATGTCACTTATTCAATTGCTTGCAGAATCTTGGTTTGTTGGGATCCTACTTTGTACAGTTTGAGTAGTCTGCAGTCTTCTCCCCAATGGATAGCTTGTCGAGTTCTCAGATTGTCAGATGGGGTTTCTTTTGGTCTGGTCTTCGTTTATGGTTCTAATGATTAGGGTGGGCGTCGACAGTTGTGGGACTTTATCAGAGATCAATCTGTAGGCTTTGGTGATTTATCTTGGTTGGCATTGGGTGATTTCAATGCGATTTTACGCTCTACGGACAGAGTTGGTGGAGCTCAAGCTTGGCATGGTTATATGGATGAATTTAGTCAGTGTGTTCATGATGCAGCATTGATAAGAGTTTCATCTTTTGGACTTCGATATACTTGGCATAATGGGCAGCAAGGAGAGGGTACTATTCTGTGGAATCCCATATATATATATTATAAAATTTGAAAAATATGATTAAGGGTATTTGAGTAATTTTATGAGAATTGGGTTGGATTATAGTTGTGGGCTTGTGTTAGAAATTAGTAAAGGTGAATTGGGCTTGAATTTGAAATTAGTGGACTTAGGCCCATTGAGCCAAAGCCTTAAGTATATAAGAAATGGGGTTTTCTAGAATTAAGGGGAAGGAAAAAGAAAAGAAGAGAGGAGGAGAAGAAGTTCACGGTTCCAGGAAGAAAAGAAGAGAGAAAGAAGAAGAGAAAGGGGAGGAAAGAAAAGAGAGGAAAAATTTCAAGAAATTTAGCTTGGAAAACAGGTAGGTGTTCCTAACACTATACTTACTTCACGTTATGTGTTTTGTTGTTGAATTGATATTAGTTGTTATGCATGTGACTTGTTTTGATTTGATTTCTTGACTGCTTGGATGATGAATTATGAGTGAAGTTACTTATTGCAAGTTGTTTGTTGTGATTGCACGAAGAATTATGTGTGAATTGAAGTGTTGATGAAGTGGAGTAGAGATGATTTTGTGAGAAGTGCAATTCATGTAACTGTTTTGTGTTGATTGAGTTGATGCATTTTTCTGGATTGAGAATGGTATGATTTCTCATTTGTTTTGAAAAATAGACAGATTAAGCTTTAAATAGCCGCTGATTTCATGAAATTTGGAGTTAAAACGGATTTTTGGTGAATTTTTGAAGTTGGGAGTTGAAATCTGGAAATGGTATGTTTTGAACGAGCTCTCGAATTCGATTCTGGTGTTTCACTCGATAGTGAACAGTGCATCTAGTGAATAGTATTAAGTGTCGAGAAATAACGTCGAGTGTCGAGAAACAGTGTCGAGTCTCGAGTGAACAGTGATTTCGGTGAACAGTATCGAGAAACAGTGTCGAGTCTCGAGTGAACAGTACGTCGAGTGCATAGTGAATCGAGTGAACAGTGCGTCGAGTGTACAGTACATCGAGTGAACAGTATCGAGTGTCGAGTGAACAGTAATTTCGGTGAAAAGTGTCGAAAATAATGTCGAGTGGACAGTATTTTCTGTGAACAGTGTCGAGAAAACAGTGTCGAGTCTCGAGTAAACAGTACGTCGAATGCACAGTGAATCGAGTGAACAGTGCTTCGAGCGTCGAGTGAACAATGTTTTCTGTGAACAGTGTCGAGTGTCGAGCAAAATTTCATAACCACCCCAAATCGACTATATACTTTCCAAAAAGTCCTGGATTTCGCATAAAAATTATATTTTCTTGAGATTTATCATAATAATGATATTGAAAGGTTGTTAAAGTATGCATTGGACCTTGGATGGGCCGTTTTGTATACGGATCCAAGGAGAATGCGGATAATAAATTCTAAGTGTTGGACCTTGGGTGGACCGTTCTGTATACGGACCCAAGAGGAACACGAATATAACGATGAGATGTGTTTGACCTTGGGTGGACCGTTCTGTATACAGACCTAAGGGGAACACGCATATAATGATATGAGATGTGTTGGACCTTGGGTGGACCGTTCTATATACGGACCCAAGGGGAACACGAATAAAATGACATGATGCGTTGGATCTTGGGTGGACCGTTCTGTATACGGACCCAAGGGGAACACAATATAATGATATGATGTGTTGGACCTTGGGTGGACTGTTCTGTATACGGACCCAAGGGGAACACGAATAAAATGACATGATGTGTTGGACCTTGGGTGGACCGTTCTGTATACAGACCCAAGAGGAACACGAATATAATGATATGATGTGTTGGACCTTGGGTGGACCGTTCTGTATACGGACCCAGGGGGAACACGAATAAAATGACATGATGTGTTGGACATTGGGTGGATCGTTCTGTATACGGACCCAAAGGAAACACGAATATAATGATATGATGTGTTGGACCTTAGGTGGACCGTTCTATATACGGACCCAAGGGGAACACGAATAAAATGACATGATGTGTTGGACATTGGGTGGACCGTTCTATATACGGACCCAAGAGGAACACGAATATAACGATGAGATGTGTTGGACCTTGGGTGGACCGTTCTGTATACGGACTTAAGGGGAACACGCATATAATGATATGAGATGTGTTGGACCTTGGGTGGACCGTTCTATATACGGACCCAAGGGGAACACGAATAAAATGACATGATGTGTTGGATCTTGGGTGGACCGTTCTGTATACGGACCCAAGGGGAACACGAATATAATGATATGATGTGTTGGACCTTGGGTGGACCGTTCTGTATACGGACCCAAGGGGAACACGAATAAAATGACATGATGTGTTGGACATTGGGTGGACCGTTCTGTATACGGATCCAAGGGGAACACGAATAAAACAACGTGATATGTTGGACCTTGAATGGACCGTTCTGTAAACGGATCCAAAGGAAAAAAACGAATATAATAAATATGATGTGTTGAAACTTGGATGAACCGTTCTATATACAGATCCAAGGGGAATACGAATATAAATTTGATGTGCGAATGGACATAATTGGTTGATGTATTAGTATTTGATGTCAAATCCTGTGATTGGATATTTGTGGAATGTGAATAATTTTGAATAATGTTAGAACTTTCCTACTGGGCTTTATGCTCACCCCCCTCCCTCCACAGGTAACACAGAAGGATGCTTATCCTAGAGATGTTTCAGAGCTTTCTTAGGGAGTCTGGAGTCGGTATGCATATAATTTTTGGGGACTGTCTTGATTCTCCTAGTATGTAATGGGAGATTTCGTTAGGTGACTATTAATTGATGTATTGATTTTAGTCACTAGTGTATGTAAAATTAATTTTGAACAAATAGTCATAAGTTATAATGAATTCTTGTGATAAAAAAAATATTTATGAGGTATGGATGACATAATTATTATAAATTCTTATTCAACCACCTCTAAAATCTCTAAATAAGAGATTTTGGGGTGTGATATATTCTTAGAACTCTTGATTGGAGTTTTGGTAACTCTTCATGGTTCTTGACATGGCCAAGCACAACTTCTGAGGTTCTTCCTCGGGATACTTCTGACCACAGTGCTATGGTTATCAGATTTGGAGATCAGCGTAGGCGAACCTTCAGTCCTTTTAAATTCTTGAACTTTTGGGTTGACCGACATGGTTTCTTGGAGATTGTATAGAGAGTGTGGTCTATATATGTCGATGGAGATCCTATGTTTCGGGTCACACAAAAATTGGGTTTGTTGAAACGTGAACTCAGGACTTTACATGCAAAGGATTCTAGCCATATTTCTAGTAGAGTCATCGAGGCTAAGGCTCAGTGGGTTGCGGCTCAGGCTGCTCTGGATGAGAACCCCTATTCAAAAGAATGTATTTTGGCTCAGAGGGTTTCTGCTAAACAGTATTCGCAATTATGCAGAGACGAGGAAGCTTTCTTTCGACAGAGGTCAAGGATCCAATGGCTTTCTTTAGGGGATCAGAATACCAAATTCTTTCATAAGTCATTGATCCATAGACAGGTCAGGAACCGAATTCATCAACTTGAGGATGAGGATGGCACCGTCTTTACAGATCAAGACGAATTACGACATCTAGCTGTGAGGTATTTTCAGAAGCTGCTTACAACTCCTTCTAGACCTTCTATTGAAGATGCTTCTCAGTTTTTCTATGAAAGAGTTTCTGAGGAGATGTTACCTTCTTTGTCATGCCCTATTACTGATGATGAGATCAAGTCAGTTTTATTTTCGATTCCTGATGATAAAGCCCCAGGACCAGATAGGTATACCTCTCTATTCTTTAAGAGGGCTTGGGATATTATTATTACGGAGTTTAAGGCTGCTGTACGCTACTTCTTCATGACTTGTCGGATGCCTAAATGTGTTAATGCCACTAGAATTGCCTTGGTCCCTAAGGTTGAGAGTCCGAGGACTATAAGTGATTTTTGACCAATCTCTTGTTGTAATGTGCTCTATAAATGTATCTCCAAAATGATCATGAATCGGTTCAAAGCGGTCTTACCTGATGTGATTGGGAGTTCACAGTCTGCTTTTGTCCCCGGTCGAAGAATTTCTGATGCCATTCTATTGACTCAAGAGCTGATGCATAATTATCATCTTGGGCGCTCGCCTCCTCGATGTGCTTTAAAGGTGGATATTCACAAAGCTTTTGATACTGTTAGCTGGGATTTCATCCTTTTGGGTTTAAGAACGATCGGTATTCCAGAGTGTATGGCTCGCTGGATTACGACATGTATGTCCTTTGCATATTTCTCGGTTACTTTAAATGGAAAGCTTCACGGGCTCTTCTCCACCTCTAGAGGGATTCGACAGGGTGATCCTTTATCGCCATACCTTTTTGTGCTGACTATGGAGGGTTTGAGTGGTATTCTTCGAGAGGCTACTCAGAGGCCTGGTTTTCGATATCATTGGAGATGTCAGCAGGTTTCTCTCACTCCTTTTTATTTTGCAGATGATCTAATGGTTTTTTGTAGGACAGATATGGGCTCTGTTAGTGTGATCCGTGCTGCATTACAGAAGTTTACAGAGCTCTCTGGTTTAGTTACGAATTCGGCCAAAAGTCATGTCTTCTTCTCTAGAGTCAATGATGAGGACCGAACTGCATTGGAGGCCATCTTGGGTTTTCAAGTGGGGAGTCTGCCAGTCAGATATCTGGGGGTACCTCTAATCAGTACCAGATTATGCCCCTCAGATTGTGCTCCATTGATAGAACGGATTTTGTCGAGGATCAGGTTATGGACATCTGCTATGCTGACTTATGCTGGCCGACTTCAATTGATCAAGTCGGTTCTCTTTTCCATCCAGGTCTATTGGTCCTCCATGTTCACTCTACCTGCAGCTGTGGTACGGAGGATCGAGGGTATTATGGCTGCTTTCCTTTGGAAAGGGATCTCTTTGTCTCATTCTGGGGCCAAAGTAGCTTGGGATTCGGTTTGCTATCCGTTGAAAGAAGGTGGATTAGGAATAAAGCGAGTCAAGAAGTGGAATCATGCAGCTATTCTGAAACATGTTTGGAGGATTCTTTCTAACCAATCCTCCACTTGGTCTTCTTGGGTTCATAAGGTGCTCCTTCGGGGCCGCTCATTTTGGCAGATTAGGGTAACTTCTGGAGCCTCTTGGTCTTGGAGGAAGATTTTACACAGTCGGGCTTGGTGTAGAGGTAAATTTGTCTCTTGTATTGGAGATGGTCGTAATACCTCTCTTTGGCAGGATTACTGGTTGCCACAGGGGTGTCTGTGTGACTTGTTACCCTTCAGGACTCTTACATCCACAGGTCTTCCTTCAGATGCTAAGGTCTCAGACATTATTCAGAATGGGGACTGGGCTTTTCCTGATGGAGGTCAGGCCCTTAGGTTGATTTGGGACTCAGTCAGCATCCGACCTACGATGAGGGCTCCTGATCATGTTGTTTGGAAGGGCCATACCTCAAGTATTTTCTCTATTGGCTCCGCATGGGAATTGTTACGGAGTAGGCGACCGGTGAACACTCTTCATCATCTTCTCTGGTTTCCTGGCCATATCCCAAGACACTCTTTTATTCTTTGGCTTGCCTCTTTGGGTAGGCTTCGTACTATGGATCGACTACAACGTCATGGTATCTTACAATCTTCAAGCTGTGTTCTCTGTGTTTCAGCCAATGAGACCCATGAACATCTTTTCTTTAGCTGTCCTTTCTCATCTTCTGTTTGGGGGGAGATTTCAGCTAAGACTCTCGTTGTTTGGCCATCCTTTTGTTGGACATCCTTCCTCCAATGGGCTTCTCTGCATCTCCAGGGCAGGAAGAATTTTGGACATATCCTTGCACGTTTGGTCTTCTCTGCAACAGTTTATTCTCTTTGGTATGAAAGGAATGATCGTATGTATCAACAGCGACGTCGGACCTGTCGTCAGGTGACTGATGAGATTTTTGACTTGGTTCGTTCCCGGCTTCTAGCCTTGGAGGCCAAGTATTCGATCACTCCTCAGCTTCGTGCCATATGAGGTCTGCATAATTAACTTTGTTCTTGGACTTTGTTTTGCTATTGGTTTAGTTGTGGTTGGTTTGGGCCTGTGCGCCTTTTCTTCTATTTGATTGGGCCTTTGGCTCTTTTGTTTAGGTTGTTTTGTTTCGGGCCCTTGGGCATTAGTATTTCCTGTTTGGAATTGTGAGTATTAGGTACTCTTCTTGGAGTATACCCCTCGTATCTTGTACATTCTCTTTTTTATGTGAATAGTAACTTTTTTCCAAAAAAATGGATTAATCCTTAATAATAAATAATAAAAGGAAAGCAAAAGGTTTTATTAAAACTTGATAAGAAATTTTTTTAATTTAATAATGTATATTATTTTAAAAATTAGGAATAAATCATTATTCTTATTATAAGTTAATGAATAAAAGTCTTATTATTACCCAACAATCAAGTTTAAAGTTTATCTTTATGGAGAAATTGTTATTCTAGACGAAACATATCAAAGAGTTTGCCAAAGAAATTTATAAAGAGGTTGGCTAATAATTACTAGAATAAAAAAAATCTTATTTTTGCCCAACAATGAAGTTTAAAGTTTCATCAAAGATCTTTTTGGTAAAACTGCTATTATAGTTGAAACAGATCAAAGAGTTTGCCAAAGAAATTTCAAAAGAGATTGGCTGATGATTACCGAAATTTTATCCCTAAGGATGGATAACGAGAAAGAGAGATAGGGGCCGATCCATGAATTTTTTGGAGACTGAGCTGAATTTAATTAAAAGAACCTTGAAATATGAGAAAATTTTATTAACAAGAAATTAAAATTTTATACCTAGATATGTGCATAATGAACCTTACATCTCAAAACACAAAACACATATTATATACATGGACAAAAACACAATAACAACTCATCTATTAAGTAAAGCATTCTTATTTAAAGTTTCAGTAGAATAAATTAAAATGTCTAAAAAATATATAATATTTCACACATTTTATTCCATCACAATTAATTTAAATGATAAAAGCCCATTTCAAATTAAAATCAACTATATGTAATAAAAGCCTAATTCAAATTAAATACTCTCTAATATTTTTAACCATATAATGATCTACATCACAAAAAAATTTAACAAAATCTATGAAATAAGGCATTAAAATTAATTCTTAAAATCTATATGTCAGATCTACATAATAAAACTATAACTCAAATCAAATACTTAAAAATTATTAAAAAAAAAAATCACCCAGCATCATACATAATTTACTAAATAACATTTAATTTATCAAAGTACATCAAATAAGACGTTAAAACTAAGTATCAAAACTGACAAATTAAATATCTATATTAAAACTAAAATCTTAAAATAATTACGTGAATATTTAAGTAATATATGAGTTTCTTTTTTCAGTAAAAGTCAAGAATCTATCTTTTAAATATCTTTTTTTTTAACAGTTAAAAGCAAGAAATTGAAGAAGAAAAGATGGAAAGAGTGCTACAAGTTAGGTTGACTGAGCTTTCAAAATGGTAGAGATCGTGGAGATAAGTTAATAGTCTTTAAAATTCGTTGTAAGTTAGCTTCATGAATGACTATATAAATTATATTCATTATTTACTTAAGGGTTGTTTTTATTGGGTGTTATGGAAACTTGCAATTTCTTTTCAAAAAGGCAAACGGACTGCAATCCGAACCAGCCCTCTTTTGCGTCTATCCTTGGACAGAGAGTTGTTTAAAACGAAGTAGTAATAGGATTTCACACCATTCTCATATGCACTATGAGCATTTAGGAGCGGACCCAGAAAAATTTTGTCAGATGGCTTAAAAACTTTTAACTCAAAATGAAGTCATTTTAACTCTTTTCAACCTTAAAATTTTTATTTTGTAGATATTCGTGATTGAAACAATTTGGTAGCTATTTAACATAAGTGTTATTATTTTTAATTATTTTTATAAAAGAAGTTATGAAAAAAATGTTGTATAATTGGAAGACAAGCAAATTTAACCAAATTCTTATAAATATGCCTACATATAATTCTAACATGTTACAAATATATATATATATATATATATATGTTAAAAGTAAAGCTTGTCATATTATTGTATCAAAACATTAAAGTAATTAAAATAATTATTTTTCTTTATTTTTATGACAAATATTAAAAAATTCATAGAAATTATTAAAATTTATTGAAGTTGAATAAAAAGGTGAGAGATTTTGTGAATATATATAACCCCATACAACTAGTTTTTTAAATTTAATGTCTTTAATATGTTTAATGGCAAGATCAATCAATTAATAATATAGGCTCTTCGGTCACTAAAAACTAATTATTTTTTGTGTGCTTTTATTAATTGATTAACCAACTTCATATGTACACTTATCAAGTTAAGTAATAAAATATTGAACACATTATTATAAACTAGTATTTTAGAGTGTAATTGTTTACAAATAATCTCCATGATTTTTTTGAAACTTTTTCATAATTTTCATAATTTTTTTGCAAGTAGGATAAACACCAAATAGCGCTTTAGTGGGGCAGTTAGAATCCACAAGCGATGCTCAGGCCCACAAATCTTACCTTGGAATCTACAAGAGCTTTCCAAATTCACGGAAGAAAAGTCGAATCCATGACAAGATAAAAATCCTGAAGGAATTTGTGATATTTGATTAATAATCCATCTTATTTCAAAATAAAGGAATGACAGCCTAATTCTTGCAAAACAAGTCGACTAATTTAAGGGAAATAAAATCCTAATAATATTTTGATGCCACTAAAAATAATAAAATCCTAATTAAACAAGAAAATAATAATCAACTTCCTAAAATAATAGAAATCCTAATAAAAAACTAGACTCTAACTGATTACGCCCAAAATATACCGCGGTTATTGTAGTATAAGTTGAGGTGTCGTATCCACAAGGAGGCTTTCGACAAAATAGGTTAAAACAAAAATATTAAAAAGATAACAAAGATGTAAAATTTAACTTTAAAGTGATGGGTTCTAAAGATATTACAATATTTAATAATTGAAAACAATCGATGGTAATTAAGAGGTAAGGCATCGAGAATCATTTATATGTTTTGTAAATCTAATCCCTACTTTGATTTAACAATTATAACTCAATTGAAAATTTCACATCCCAAACAATCAATCGGAAAATATGTATAGTATAGCACAATTAATAAACACATGTATTTGATATGCATAAACTCTTTACAAGTAATATTTATCAACAACATTCATCCTTACAAGTTATCCAAGAGCGACAATATATCACATGACAATATTGCAGTAAAAGATTAACTCATAAAACGAAACTACCAGTAACAATTATAATTCAACACGAATCACATAAAGAAAGCATGACTGAATTTATATGAAATTGAGAAGTATAATTTCTGGATTTAAAAAGAAATCACAAGATGAGAAAGAGTTTAAAACATAACAAACATACATACTTTATAGCCCTTGAGGAAGAATCAAAGTGGAGAAGTAGACAAACTACACATATAATTTCATCTCTAGCCTTACCAAGAGTTCTAGCCTAACTTACAATTCATTCCCATCATTTGTAAAGAGAAATACAAGAGAGAATTGTAATACACAATGATATAATGAAATTCTCAGCCTCTCCCATTCAACTCCTCAAGTTGTCCTTATATAGGTGATAAAATGGAACTAGTATACCAAACTTTCTACCAATTCTTCCACATTTTCGTCTACCAAACTTTTTATCAACTTGCAGCACGTTTTTGACTTTCAAATTGATTGAATTGAGCTTTGTGGTAAACATGAAAGTTGTAGAATTTTGTCTCAGCTTTCCATAGCCACCGGATTCATGCAATTTGGACAAGTATTCTCTAAGATATGGTCCAAATACCAAACATTGGTCAACTTTCCACCAAACCTTCCACATTTTCGGCCACCAAACATTCCACCAACTTTTAGCAGATTTTTGACCACCAAACTGATCGAATTGGGCTTTCTGGTAAACATGAAAGTTGTAGCATTATGTCTTAGCTTTCCATGGCCACTGGATTCAAGTAATTTGGACAAGTATTGGCTGAGATATGGCCCAAATACCGGACATGGGTTGGGCTGAGCAACAACTACAATTTGGTTTTCTTGTGTCTCAATTTCGGCCCATCAAATGTTGGATTTGGGCTTTTGATTGTTCTTCAACTTTGTGTAAGATTGAGTCATGTTGCTCCAGGTTTAAGAATCTCTTCATTTTGATCCATAGATTGAGAGTTATGTCCATTTTATAATCCTGCAAAATGATTTCCATTAGTCACAATTTAGGGACAACACTTTATTTCAAGATAAAGACTAAAGAAAATGCAAAAGAAATGAAACAAATATAAAAAAGGCATAAGCAAAATAATTATGCTAAAATATCATAAAAGTTTTATAATATTGACCAATTAACATTAATTATTTATGCTTAACAGTGCACTTTCATGCGTTTATCACAATCCCCTGCCAGCTTATTGCTAGTCCCTAGCAATTCAAGCGTCAATGAAATATGAAGAACTACTTCAGCATTTCAAACAAAATGTCAATTCAAGATCACGATTGCTATAAAGGTTATTTCAATCATAACTTCCAAAACTGAGTACATGTGAATCAAGCCAAAACCTTCTTACCACGAACCACAACACATATAGCCTTGAAAATTACTCCATGTAAAAGCCTCAACTCCATATCCTCACGGGTAAATAACTGTTTAAAAAGGCTAAGATCTTTCTCATGGAGTTGGAAAACAGATAAGCACTCAAGAAAAGGTCACATTTAAGGACAGACTGACAAACTAACATTGATCCAAAGATAGGAAAATCAACTGTTTAGAATACCATTCTTACAACATACCAGCTTTAGGACTTCATTCATCTTAAATGAACAAAAATAAATAGAGCTTGATGAGCAAGACTGCTTCATAAAACTTATGTCTTCTAAGCTTGAATGAAGACATTATTGAATTGAACTGACTTCTCTTTTTTTTTTTTTTAATGTCTTCTAAACTTGAATGAGACATTATTGAATCGAACTTACTTTTTTTTTAACTTTGTTTTTTTTCTTTTGTTTTTTTTTTTTACAAGAATTGAAATTTCATTTTGAATCGTCCTTTAGCTGAACAATCAAATAATCCCTCAATCTGAGAAATGACACTCTAAACAAAGATTAATCAATTCAAAGGATCAATAAAAGTTTATAAGCTGTTTTCTCAACCTCTCCACTCACTCACAAAAGATATGTGAGATTAAAAAAATGTAAACTTAAACATGGGAATTCTCTTGGCTATATACGTTGAATCATCCATCTTACCACAAGGCTTATCATTGTACTCAAAATAATTTCAGAAATCAGTCTTTGTTAACCTAAATAGAAAAGATGACTCAAATCAACAATTTTGAAATCATACCTAGATAGAAAAACAAACTCATTTACACAAGAATTACCGAGAACACATGCAATAAATAGCTGTGAAAGAAATACAGCTTAAAAATAAAAACAAATCAACTAGTTAGAATGCGTTATCAAAAGGTCAAAACTATCCTCCCTACTCTGCCATTCTTGATCTAATAGATCCAGAATGCGTCTCTAGAGATAATGAACTCTTTACTCTGCCATTCTTAGACCAATAGATTTTTTTTTTTTATAATACAATGCAAAATATGACATATGTCTACTATCTACCCCCTACAAGATCGAAACATTGTCCTCAATGTTTAAATATAGAAAGAGAAAGTATAGGAGACATCACCTGAAGCTTCATTTATTCAAGAGAAACAAACAAACCTGAAAGACACTAAATCAAAAGAAAAATGTTGTGAACAAAGCCAGGAGTAAGAAAAGTTACAAATGAAGTGACAGATCCAATTTGCTCTTATTGCTCATTCCCACAAACCAGTCAATTTGAGATACTTCAGGGTCAAGTTCAGAAACAAAAGCTTGTAATTTATCAATTAGTTCCTCGGCAGTTGAGGCAGAAACAAGGATCCGTTGTGCTGATTGTGAGATAAATCTCTGCTCCACAGCTTGATTAACAAAACACAATAAACAATCAAAGAAATTATTGACATTCAACAAACCTATGGGTTTCTGGTGGATATTGAGTTGGGCCCAAGAGACAACTTGAAAGATTTCTTCCATTGTTCCAAAACCTCCTGGTAAAGCAATAAAGGCATCTGCATTTACAATCATACGAGCTATGCGTTCATGCATGGATGATACCTGTAATTCCTCTCCAACTGTTTTCCCAGTGATGTTAACTAAAGGTTTAGGGATAATGCCTAAAACTTGACTTCCTCTTGAGTATGCAGTTGTTGACACACACCCCATTAACCCACGATTACCTCCCCCATAAACTAAATGAAGTTTTCTCTCAGCTAAAACCTTACCAAGATTATGAGCTGCTTCCATAAAAGCTATATTCTTACCAGGCTGAGATCCACAAAATACACAAATATTTTTGAATCGACGAGCTGAGGTTCCCTCCATTTTGATACAACTCACTAAGTATATACAAATGAAGAACATGAGATGTATTTATAGAATCCAAAAAGGTATTACAATAATGACATCTATATAGGTAGCTCAACTGTTTATTTGAAAAACGTGAAAGATAAAAATAAATAAAATAAAATAAAAGTAGGCATTCAAAAATAACGGCAAGCATGCATATGTACAGGTAGTTGTGATTGTGGCTCACATCTTCCTCTGGTTTTACGTCCAGTAACGGCTTAAACACCTTCTATGAGTTGGGGATGTGCTTCCCATCCAATTTTCTTATAAATTGGCAAACAGGGTCGTTTTGAGTCAGATTCCCGAGACTATAGCGTTCTCGCTCTTCTCGAAATTGTGTCCATAATCTTAAAATCTCTCGATGCACAAGTCCACAAGAATGCGTCTCAAGAGTCAACAAGACATTATCTAGAGACTCTTTACTCAGTCCATCCTTAATGAACTGAATCTTATCTTCTCGATTTACAGACACATATCCTAAAGAGCGACATCGCTTGTTACAGGTCCATCGTGCACATTTGTGACAAACTTGTGATTTATTTGCTCTCCATTTTTTTGAATAAGAGCTTTTACCCAAACCAGGCATAAAAGAAACAAGAGTTTTTGAACATTCACCAGATAATCGGACTTTGGCTTCAATTAACCATCGTACATCAATAGGTAAACCCATAAGCATCAATAATTTTAGCCTCTCAAACCGTGCTTTGTAAATTTTGAGTAATGCATTTGGAGGAAGAAAAGGAAAATGTCTACGAAGGTTTGAAAGAATCGTATCCATTTTGAAAGGTAAAAGAATGCACGATTTTTGTTTGGGTTACAGTTTTTAGGGAACTGAAAAACCGACTTAATTAGTCATGGAGTACCATATCCGTCACTTAACCGGGAAGTAAAATAAAGCACGCAAAAGAAAATAAAAGCAAAAAGAGAAAATAAAGTAAAAATTATAGGACAAACATATAATAAAAGCAAGACAATGAGATAAAGAAAACAAAAATAAAGTCAAGATATGGTACAAATAGATGATAGAAACAAAGACAAAGTCAAGATATGGGGTAGAAAAATAATAAAAGCAAGGACAACCAAATAATAAAAACAAAAATAAAATCAAGATATGGTACAAAAGTCAAGATATGGTATAGATAGATGAGACAGATAGAACCTGATTAATTAGGATAGACAGGAGGCTCAAGAGAGATCTCCTCGAGACACATAAACTGACTTTCCCTTTTCACATAATTTTTCAACCGTTACCCATTAACTTTGAAAATTCGCCCATTAGTGGGGTCCTCAATCTCCACCGCTCCATTGGGAAAAACGTGCTTTACGACAAATGGTCCAGTCCATCGAGATCTCAACTTTCCAGGGTGTAAATGCAATCGAGAATCATAAAGATAAACCCGTTGATTTAGCTCAAAGTTTTTCCTCAAGATTTGTTTGTCATGAGCCGCTTTCATCTTAGCCTTGTAGATCTTGGAGTTGTCATAGGCATCATTTCGCAATTCTTCAAAGCATGGTTGCCAAAATCGAGTCCTTTTATCCTGTGAGTCAAAAACACCAAACTCATTAGTCATAGTATCAGGATAAGATAAATATTCAAAATCAGAATCAAGAAGGTATTCTAAAGAGTTAGAATCCTGTTTTCGATAAAACTCCTTTGAGATAAGTGTGTCGATCATATATGAATGGTAGCACTCGTCCTCCTCTCGTGGTTGCCTTTCGATATGGAAAATATTCACCTCAAGAGTCATATTCCCAAATGATAATTTCATAAGACCGTTCCTGCAATTAATAAAAGCGTTAGCAGTGGCAAGAAAAGGTCTCCCTAAAATAAGAGGGATTTTGGAATCCATATTGACCATAGACTGAGTATCCAAAACAAAAAAATCGACAGGGTAATAAAATTTATCAATCTATATTAGAACATCTTCCACTATTCCCCGTGGTTTCTTGACTGATCGGTCGGCCAATTGTAGAACTACGGATGTGGGTTTGATCTCTCCAAGTCCTAACTGTAAGTAAACAGAATAGGGCATGAGATTGACACTTGCTCCCAAGTCCAACAATGCTTGACCAAATTCATATGTCCCGATTTGACAGGAAATTGTAGGACAGCCTGGATCTTTGTACTTGGGTGGCACTTTCTGTTCAATTACCGCACTTATCTGTTCCGTCAAGAATGCAGTCTTCTTGACATGGTGTTTTCTTTTGATGGTGCATAGATCCTTGATAACTTTGGCGTAAGCCGGAACCTGTTTAATTACATGCAACAAGGGAAGATTAATCTTAACTTGTTTTAAGTGTTCTAGAATCTCACCTTGAATTTTTGAGTTTTTCCCATTAGATCTGAGAGCTTGGGGAAAAGGCACTGGGATTGAAAATTTCTTTTCAATTTCTTTCTCAAAAATGTCCTCCTTTTGTAGGGGAACATCTTTGTTCTCCATGGTAGTGTTGATTGGCAATGTAGGCTCATTTAAGATCTTACCACTTCGAGTAGTGATAGCATTTACCTCTTCAAGATTTTGTGTGTCAGAAGTAGAAGCTTGTGCCATATGTTGCCCTTTTGGATTAGACTGAGTTTGAGATGGAAACTTACCTCGCTCTTGTACGGTCAAAGCGCTAGTTAGCTTAGTGATTTGACTTTTGATCTCCTTATTCTCTTCCACCACTTGTGTAAGAACTGTTTCAAATTTTTGGTTAGTCTTATTTTGGGCCTCCATAAATGCTTGTAAGGTGTCCTGTAAGGAATTCCTAACTTGTGGTGCATTGTATTGAGGTGCTTGATAAGACTTGGATGGTTGTTGTTCCTGCTTCCATTGGTTGTTGTTTTGGGGGTTCGATTTCCAACTAAAGTTTGGGTGGTTTCTCCAACCTGGATTATAGGTTTCAGAATAGGGTGAATAAGGCTTTTTGTACATCCCTAAGGTGTTACATTGTTCCTCGTACACTCCTCTCATCTCACTGTAAGTTGGGCAATCCTGAGCTAAGTGTTTCAACTCTCCACAAACAAAACATGTATCTTGTGATTCAACCTTAGCAACCATGTGGGTGACCTTCCTATCTTTGGTTTTTAAGACTTCCAATTCCCTAGTTAAGACTTCTAATTGGGCTTTAAGTTTGTCTTCTTCCCTAAGATGGTAAATTCCACTAGGTCGTGACCTATTTGTGCTATCTGTAGCACTAGGTCCAGTCCATGTGTGGGCTTTTTCAGCTAAGTCTTTGAGGAATTCTATGGCTTCCTCAGGGTCTTTTTGAAGGAACTCCCCATTACACATCATTTCAACAAATTGGCGCTCCCTAATTGTGAGTCCCTCATAGAAGTAACTAACCAAGCGCCAATTTTCATACCCATGATGAGGACACATGTTTAACAACTCTTTGAATCTCTCCCAAGTTTGGTACAAGGTTTCACTATCTTTTTGGGAGAAAGAGGAAATTTGTCTTTTTAGGTCGTTAGTCTTATGTTGTGGAAAATATTTATTGAAAAATACTTGGGTCATTTCTGCCCAAGTTCCTATGGATCTCGGCCTCAAAGAGTATAGCCAACTCTTTGCTTTGTCTTTTAGGGAGAAAGGGAAAAATTTTAACCTAACAGAATCTATGGCATTGGCATGACTATGAAAGGTACCCACTACTTCTTCAAATTCCCTTACATGGACATAAGGGTTTTCACTATCTAAACCATGAAAAGTTGGTAAAAGGTGTATCATCCCAGGGTGGAAGTCCAGTTTTGGTATGTTGGGTGGAAATATGATACATGATGGTGTGGTTGTGCGGGTAGGATGTAAGTAATCTTTTAGAGTTTTAACAGGGCTATCCTCATGTTGACTCATTGTATCAGAATTAGAAGATGAAGATGAACTAAGATTTGGATTATCTTTGGTTGCAAAATCTTGTTGTGGTTCTAATTCTGATTTTTTCATAAATCTCCCTCGTTTGTCTCTAGATTGCTTCATACATCCTCACAATTTATTTTTCTCTCTTTTTTTTTTTTTTTACACACAAGAAAGTTCTCAAATAAGATCAAAAAGCAATAAGAAAAAAAAATTAGAGAGAATAAGAGAAAAAGAAAAATTAAAAGAAACAAGGCGGCAAAGCCGACCTTTGACAAGTATATATAGAAAAAAGAAAATAAAACAAACAAGGTGGCAAAGCCAACCTTTAACAAGTAAAAAAAAAAATAAGGCAGCAGAGCTGTCCTTTAGCAAGAAAAATAAAATAAGGCAGCAAAGCCGTCCTTTAACAAGAAAAATAAAATGCGCAAGTAAAATAAAATAAGGCAGCAGAGCCGTCCTTTAACAAGTAAAATAAAATAAACAAGTAAAAAAAATAAGGCAGCAAAGCCGTCCTTTAACAAGTAAAATAAAATAAAATAAGGCAGCAAAGCCGTCCTTTAACAAGTAAAAGAAAATAAATAAGGTGGCAAAGCCAACTTTTAACAAGTAAAAGAAATAAGGTTAGGTATAGTTAGGAAATTAGTCAAAGTTAGGTAAATTAGGCAAATTAGGCCAAGTTAGGCCAAAGAAGAAGAAAAAAAGAAAAAAGAAATGAAAAATACAAACCGTCTTTCGTCTATTTTAGTTCCCCGGCAACGGCGCCAAATTTTGATTACGCCCAAAATATACCGCGGTTATTGTAGTATAAGTTGAGGTGTCGTATCCACAAGGAGGCTTTCGACAAAATAGGTTGGTAAAACAAAAATATTAAAAAGATAACAAAGATGTAAAATTTAACTTTAAAGTGATTGGTTCTAAAGATATTACAATATTTAATAATTGAAAACAATCGATGGTAATTAAGAGGTAAGGCATCGAGAATCATTTATATGTTTTGTAAATCTAATCCCCACTTTGATTTAACAATTATAACTCAATTGAAAGTTTCACATCCCAAACAATCAATCGGAAAATATGTATAGTATAGCACAATTAATAAACACATGTATTTGATATGCATAAACTCTTTACAAGTAATATTTATCAACAACATTCATCCTTACAAGTTATCCAAGAGCGACAATATATCACATGACAATATTGCAGTAAAAGATTAACTCATAAAACGAAACTACCAGTAACAATTATAATTCAACACGAATCACATAAAGAAAGCATGACTGAATTTATATGAAATTGAGAAGTATAATTTCTGGATTTAAAAAGAAATCACAAGATGAGAAAGAGTTTAAAACATAACAAACATACATACTTTATAGCCCTTGAGGAAGAATCAAAGTGGAGAAGTAGACAAACTACACATATAATTTCATCTCTAGCCTTACCAAGAGTTCTAGCCTAACTTACAATTCATTCCCATCATTTGTAAAGAGAAATACAAGAGAGAATTGTAATACACAATGATATAATGAAATTCTCAGCCTCTCCCATTCAACTCCTCAAGTTGTCCTTATATAGGTGATAAAATGGAACTAGTATACCAAACTTTCTACCAATTCTTCCACATTTTCGTCTACCAAACTTTTTATCAACTTGCAGCACGTTTTTGACTTTCAAATTGATTGAATTGAGCTTTGTGGTAAACATGAAAGTTGTAGCATTTTGTCTCATCTTTCCATAGCCACCAGATTCATGCAATTTGGACAAGTATTCTCTGAGATATGGTCCAAATACCGAACATTGGTCAACTTTCCACCAAACCTTCCACATTTTCGGCCACCAAACATTCCACCAACTTGTAGCAGATTTTTGACCACCAAACTGATCGAATTGGGCTTTCTGGTAAACATGAAAGTTGTAGCATTATGTCTTAGCTTTCCATGGCCACTGGATTCAAGTAATTTGGACAAGTATTGGCTGAGATATGGCCCAAATACCGGACATGGGTTGGGCTGAGCAACAACTACAATTTGGTTTTCTTGTGTCTCAATTTCGGCCCATCAAATGTTGGATTTGGGCTTTTGATTGTTCTTCAACTTTGTGTAAGATTGAGTCATGTTGCTCCAGGTTTAAGAATCTCTTCATTTTGATCCATAGATTGAGAGTTATGTCCATTTTATAATCCTGCAAAATGATTTCCATTAGTCACAATTTAGGGACAACACTTTATTTCAAGATAAAGACTAAAGAAAATGCAAAAGAAATGAAACAAATATAAAAAAGGCATAAGCAAAATAATTATGCTAAAATATCATAAAAGTTTTATAATATTGACCAATTAACATTAATTATTTATGCTTAACAGTGCACTTTCATGCGTTTATCACTAACTCAAACTTGTGTTGCATCAATTATGTTATGGCCATAACAATATTGGGCCTCAATTATTTCTAATACAGTAAGCCCATTACTGTAGCCCATTATCTGAGCCCGTTTTCTGGGTCCCACAATGACCCATCCTGGCTCAATTATTTCTAATACAGTAAGCCCATTACTGTAGCCCATTATCTGAGCACGTTATCTGGGTCCCACAATGACCCATCCTGGCTCAATTATTTCTAATACAGTAAGCCCATTACTGTAGCCCATTATCTGGGCCTGTTATCTGGGTCCCACAATGGCCCATCCTGACTCCTATATAAACCCTCCGGATTATCGTTCAAGGTATGCACACTTTTCTGAACTTATTCTCTCTCTAAATTTCCTTCACTTTTGAGAGCTTCTCTCTCTAGGAAATTCTCCCAGAAAATTTCGGAGTGCCGGAAACTGACTTGAGCGTCGGAGGGTTCTCGCCGGCACCACCGCCGGCACCCCTGACTGTTTTTCTTTGCTCGCAGGACTGGACCCGACGTACCACCCGAGCTCCGACCCGCTTCCCGGCCGTCCGGAAATCGTGCATCAACAGTTGGCGCCGTCTGTGGGAACGACAATTCAAGCCTCTTTAATTGTTGCTCCCATCCAAACGTACTCAAACTCATCATGAGTCACGAATCCCAATACTCAACCTCCCTAGAGGTTGATGAAGAAATCGAGGTTGAAGCGCCTCCCCGACGCCGAAGGATAGTTGATACGGGGAGAGCTTTAGTGATATCCTCTGGGGTGGGCCTAACCTCAGGCAACCCCGACTTCCACTTAGAAGACCGAGGAAGGGCAAGACGAACCGACTAACTACCATGGAACATACCATGCAAAATTTCAGTGAACAGATAGTCATATGGTAACTATGTTCAACCAAGCATTTGGACAAAGTGATCAGCAGGCTGTAAACACAGCTGTGAATAACCCAATGAGTGCCATGGTAGTACCTAACGTCTAGACAGATGTTGGTGGGCGTCCTGATTTAGTCGTCCAGACTACTGGATTGCTTCGCCATCAGGTCATTCAACCGAATCTTCCCCATCCTATTGTTCAAGGAGGGGAAGGTCGCCCACAGATTCCCTCTCCTTCGCATATCATATCTGAATAACAGTTAGCAGCAGTAGACCTTTGACACGCTCTGAACAAGAAGCGCCATACAAGCGTTGAGCAGATACCAAGGGGAAGTAATGTTGATCAGCCCGCCTATTCCTATCATGGTCCTTACGTTCTAGGGGGTAATTACCAGACAAAAAGAAATCACCCCGGCTCGCAACCTAGAGTCGGGAATCATCGCCCAGATGTTGCCCCAATGGATGTCTCAGAGAAGGAAACATCAGATAACCATTATGCGGAGTTCAAGCGAGAAATGGATGAAAAAATCCATAAACTGGAGAAGTTGATTAAGCGTTCAGGAGGAGAAGAAGATGGTCGTGCACAATGGGAATCACCCTTTGCTGAAGATATCCTTAGGGAAAGATACCCATCCGGATTCCGGATGCCGCAACTTGAGCTGTACCAAGGGACGGACCCCCGAAAGCATTTAGACTCTTTTATTTCTCATATGGAGATACAAGGGGCCTCAGGGGGAATCATGTGTAGAACTTTTTCTCTTACTCTTGGAATATCAGTTAAGCAATGGTATAGAAGGTTACCAGCCACATCCATCTCCAGCTTTGATGAGCTTGCTCGTAGTTTCCTCACGCACTTTGGCAATATGAAGACGAGAAGTCAGCCAGCACAGAGCCTTTTGTCTATCAAGCAGGGTCGTAATGAATCCCTCCGTGCATTTGTGGACCGATACCAGCGGGAGGTTGCCCGAGTGGATCTATTCAATGATGGTTACGCCATGCAAGGTTTGGTTCAAGGAATCAAAGGGGAGCTCCCTCTAGCATGGGAATTCTCTGTTAACCTCCCACGCACGTACCAAGAAGCATTGGCAAGGATCTCTAGCCATGCCGATGCAGAGGAAATTTTTCAAGCAAATTACCCTGGACAGACTCCGGTGACGCCTAATTCCGCACGTATAGATGGACGGACGTATGGCAATCACAGAAAAGAGCATCATGATAGAAATCAGAGATCAACCGCAGACCGACGCTCTGTGCGAGATACATTTAGAAATGATCGTCTCTTGTTGCAAGGGTCATCCACCCAACCCCGCCAAGAGCATAATGATCGACCCCAAGAGGAGCACCTTACTTTCACATTACTTAACATGCCACAGCATGATATCTTGAAAGAAATCAAAGATAAAGGTCTACTGAAAGAACCTGCCCCCTTACGGTCGAATCCAAAAACAAGAGACAAGAGAAAGTATTGTCATTTCCACCAGGCTCATGGTCATAATACTGCAGACTATTTTGAATTGAGGAGACAAATCGAGGGTCTCATCAAGGATGGTCAACTACAAGAATACATTTATCAGCCCCCTGAACCATCCAACAAGAATGACAAAGGGAAGGAACCATTAGAAGAAGTAGCCACAATTTTTGGGGGTGTGGTGGCTGGTTCGAGTTCCCAAGCCCGGAGGCACCTAGCCAGGCAAGCAAGATATGACCTCCCTCGCTACGAAGTCAACTTGACAGCCTCTTCCACCAATGTAGGAGATCATGATGTTATCTCCTTTTCATCACAAGATGCGCAGGGTATCCATCATCCACATTATGATGCCTTGGTCCTCACAGTAATAGTGGCCAATAAAAGGCTACGAAGAGTGTTGATTGACAACGGGAGCTCGGCTGACATAATGTCATTGGATGCATTTGATCGATTAGGTCTCAACCGTAGAGATATGAGAGGCATCCAAACTTCTCTGATGGGATTCGCCGGAGGAAAGGTTGTTCTTGAAGGAGTAATCTCGTTGCCTGTGACCCTGGGAGAAGGCTCCCTACAGACAACCAGGATGGTGAGTTTTCTCGTGGTAGATCATCCGGAAGTTTATAACGCCATCCTTGGTCGGCCATCACTTTACGACTTCAAGGCCGTGATGGGTGTCTATCATCATGTCCTGAAATTTCCAACACTCGCGGGGATAGGAGAAGTTAGAGGTGAACAACAAACTTCTCAAGAGTGCTACAACATGGCTTTTAAAGAGAAGGCACATAAGCCATTGACAATTCAAGGAAAACCTTCCGTGGGCATAAGCTGAATGGGCAAGTACTACCAAGTACTCGAGATCCCACTAATGGAGCATTGTGGCCTAACTGGGAGGGCCTTTATCGAGTCAAAGCAGTCATCTGACCAGACACCTACAGACTAGTCACCATGGATGGGAGGTCGCTCCGCCATCTATGGAATATTGAGCACTTGAAGAAGAACTACCCGTAATCTCTCTATATGTGCAGTAACTCCGCCCAGGAGCTTATGCATGTGTAACAACTCCCATAGGGAGACCAATAAAGAGATTATTAATAAAGTGTTCAGTTTATTCAGAATTTTGGTGATTATACATCCTTAAAGCACATGTATGATCAAATTGCAATAAGATGAAAAGAGTAAAAGAATACAACACCAGAAAGAAAAAAATTTCTTAGTGTTATTATTATTTCAAAGTTGGTTGAGGGATGCCCCACATCCTCACCTAGTACATTGAACTGAAAGTAAAGACAGTAAAAGGTAAAGTCAAGGCCTGGAGAGCAGCCTTGATATGATTATTCCCTATGAATGAGCATCTACCTAGTTGGAAGAATTCCAATTAAACTCTAAGAAGTGGCCTCATCATCTCTTTCCTCGTCTGAAGACGATGAGGTGGAGTCGCCTTGCTTGGCCTCCCAGGCTGCTGTGTCCAAAGTCGACTCATAATCCTCATCTTTAAGGATGAGGCGGTGGAATTGCTCGGGATCGGAGTCCGCTGTAGGGATAGACTCTTCCACCAAGTTTAGCTCCTCAGCTATGGGTGACTGATCAATCTCTGGGTGGCGGTCATGGAACCATCTACGCACCCCATTGACTCCCTCAATATAGGAGCGTTCCATAGCTTGCTGGTAGATACGACCCCTACGGAAGCGAGCGACTGCTTTGTCAATCCTACTTTGCTCAGCAGCAGCTCTCTCTCGAAGCTCTCGGCCAAAATCATTGGCCCTCTTATGTTGGATAGCTGCCTCCTTCTTGGCTTCGGACAAGTCTGCCTTCATTCTGCCCATCTGTTCCTTCATCTCTGCCATTTTTCTTTCCGTTTCGGTTAAGTTGTCGAGGCAGACTAGATGTTTCGCCTTCCAATCGTCAACCTCAGAAGTGAGATGGTTAACCTCCTTGAGGAGGTTGGTGTTGGTAGACTCTCCTTGAGCTAAAGGTCCTGTCGCCTACAGAAAGAAAGGCAAAGAGAGGGAAGGAGTTAAGGCATGACTTTCAAAAGTATAAAAAAAAAAAGATGGAGAAAGGGTCTCAGTAAAACTTAACCTGAAGTATGATGCCCATCCCGACAGCGATCGCATCGAAATATGTGAGTTTTACATTCTCTAGAAAGACATTGGTAGGCATGAGACGTGCAACACTTTGAGACAATTCACGAAGGTAGTCTCCACATGTTGAGCCACTCTGAAAGCCCGTACTGTCGAAGGTAAAACGCTTGGGTAGTTGAGAGGCTGAAGGTAACCTGCTCCCAGTAGGCTTCGAAGCTGCCACTTCATCCGCAGGCTGAACGGAGGCAGACCTATCAGGAACCGGCTTCCGTACGGAAATCTCCTTGTGACCACTAGCTCTCCTCTTCGGGGGTCCAAGAGTTGGAGGACTTCCGCTCCGTTTCTTCTGGGAAGAACTGGGTCCGTCATGAGTGAAGGGCTTAAGCGGCATCTTGGCTACAAGTTGAGCGAACTGCTTCTTGGTAGGATGTAAAGGAAATAGTCCTGCGCGAAGATTAAACTGGTAAGACAACAAGCACATGTTTGATGAAGTAAGATCGGAAAGTAATAATCAAGCTTACCTTCCGGAGGAATGGGAGGTGATAAGCCAAGACGGACCAACTGCTCCCGATCAGTGAGGCTATGCACGTTCTTCGAGTCCACGGGTAGCTTGAGTACCACTTGCAAGTCGTCTCTCTCTTTCTGAGATAACAACGGACGTTTGGTCCAAGAAGCTGCAATGAAAACAGAAAAGAATGTAAGTTGATCAAGAGTTGTCATAACAAAGACGGATAGGGAGTCATTATAATATGGTACCACAAAAACCAAAACGCCTCCTGATCCTCAACTTCTCCCCCTTTGGACGAGCACCTTCTTGATACTTCCAACCGCCACCACACCAGAATTGCTTATACTTCCATTCTTTCACATGGGAGGGAATGCCAAAAAGGCGGTTGGGGTCATCCGTCTTCCCTCGCTGGGATATATAGTAGTAACCCGTTTTCTCTCCATTCGGTGGGTGAATGGCAAAAATGTGCTTAACATGGTTGGTAGTAGGGTCACTAAGGCCTGCGCTTCTGAATAAACTTTGGAAAGCTATCAGAAGCCTCCACCCATTGGCCGACAGTTGGGTAAGGGCAATGCCCATGGCATCAAGCATACGACGAACATAGTTATCAAAAGGCACCCGGAGACCAGCTCTTAATAGCTCTAGGCTTAAACCAATGACACCTCGTGGTGGCCTACTCCACCGGTCGCCTTTCCTTGGAAGGAACAGGATGACTGAGGCCGGGATAAGGAAATAAGCTCTATATATTTTTAATCGATCGCCCGGGAGTTGGTTATCAATGTGGTCGGCCTCCCACCGCTTTTCAACCTCTGGTTCACTATCTGAGGAAGCAGAGGACGATCAGTCGCTATCCCCCTCAGTATCTACCACCTTGTGGTTGACAGAATTCTGTCCCGGCTCCCGATCCGGACCGAAGAAGTTTTGATAAAACTCATTAACTTCTTTACGGTTGGTCACCGGATTCTTGTCCCTGGAAGACTGGGTTTGATGACTCGATTCCCCCCGTAACACTTTCACAGTGGTTTTTACTCTAGCCATCTGCACAGTCAAAGAGGGGTCGTTAGTCATCAAACCAAGTCTACTAAAGGAGGGAAGAGGAGAAAAAAAAAATGCTGGGGGGATTGTATTGAAAGTCCGCGGAAACACCCCCGCAGAGAAAAAATAAAAGTTTGAAAATCTGCGGAAACACCCCCGCAGAGGAAAAATTATTAAAGTTTGAAAATCTGCAGAAACACCCCCGCGGAGAAAAAATTATTAAAGTTTGAAAATCCGCGGAAACACCCCCGCAGAGGAAAAAATTATTAAAGTTTAAAAATTCGCGGAAACACCCCCGCGGAGAAAAAATAAAAGTTTGAAAATTCACGGAAACACCCCCGCGAATAAAAAATAAAGGTTTGAAAATTCGCGGAAACACCCCCGCGAATCAAATAAAGGTTTGAAATTTTGCAGAAACACCCCCACGATTTTAAATAAAAGTTTTGAAATTTTTCAGCAACACCCCCAAAGTTATAAAATGAAATTTCAAAAATTGCTGGCACGCCCCCGCACTTATTCGAATTTTCTCCAAGACGTCCTTGGGCGTATAACGCTGCATGCCGCATGCAGCGCAGCCCCATCTCCGGGTCTCGCCGCCCCGGCGCCCCCAGCGCCTCGAAGTCTCACCCCCCGCGCGCCCAGCGCCACGGGAGCTCGCCCAGCGCCCAGCGCGCACGCGAGCCGCCCAGCGCGCACGCGAGCAGCCCAGCGCCCAGCGCGCACGCGAGCAGCCCAGCGTCCACGCGGGTGACCCCAGCACCCAGCATGCACGCGAGCAGCCCAGGCGCCCAGCCCTCGCCTCACTCGCCCCTGCGCACACCAGGCTCGCCCCTGCGCACACCAGGCCCTTGCCCAGCAACTCGCCCAGCACTTAGTTCGCCTGCTTCTTCCTTGCGCCCAGCACGCAGTTCGCCTGCCTCTCCAGCAATTCACGCAGCACGCCTCGCCTGCGTCTCCAGCAGTTCACCCCGCACGCAGCCCGTTCTGCATGATCGCCCCCAAGCACCCAGCCTTCGTGAACTCGCCCAAGCAAGCAGGCATGCGCGCTCAGGATTGTGCTGTGTAATAACTGCCCTCGCCCGCGCGCCCAGGATTGCGCTGTGGCCTGCTAGCCCGCGCATTGGGGCTTGCTCGCCTGCGCGCTGTGGCATGCTAGCCCGCGCGCTGTGGCTTGCTCGTCCCCGCGCTGTGGCCTGCTCGCCCGTGCGCTGTGGCCTGCTCGCCCGAGCGCTGTGGCCTGCTCGCCCGCGCGCTGTGGCCTGCTCGTCCCTGCGTGCGTAGCAGCTCGCCCACGCGGGCTTGCTGTGCACGTTACACACCCATGAATTTCTTCCCTCCTTCACACCCGAACACACACTCATGTTTTTTCTTCTTTCACACACAAACCCGCGAGGGAAAACACATGCAAACGTTTTCATATTCTCACACAAATCACGTACACACACACGCAGGGCATAATCCATACAAGAATTTTTGCATTGAAAAATTAAACCTAATCCATGCATTCTAAAGTATATACGCAAAAAAAAAAAGTACTTACTTGTGACGGTTGAAAACTTCTGGCTCAGATTGAAGAGTCCTGTTTGCTGGGATCACTTGCACTGCTTGCCGCCCGGGTGCTCTCTCCTATTTTTGAGTAAACCCTACTCCCTAAACACTTGTGTCTTATATAGAGCACCAATTTAGGGTTTAAGTCACACTAAGCATGCATGGGTAATAAATCACCTCCTTGGGCCGGCCCCCTAGCACATTTAATCTATAGCCCCGAAATAGTCAATACGCTGACCCATTGGTCAACTTGGGCCTGGGGCGACTACTGTTTTGGCCATAACAATATTAGGCCTCAATTATTTCTAATACAGTAAGCCCATTACTGTAGCCCATTATCTGGGCCCGTTATCTGGGTCCCACAATGACCCATCCTGGCTCAATTATTTCTAATACAGTAAGCCCATTACTGTAGCCCATTATCTGGGCCCGTTATTTGGGTCCCACAATGGCCCATCCTGACTCCTATATAAACCCTTCGGATTATCGCTCAAGGTATGCACACTTTTCTGAACTTATTCTCTCTCTAAATTTCCTTCACTTTTGAGAGCTTCTCTCTCTAGGAAATTCTCCAAGAAAATTTCGGAGTGCCAGAAACTGACTTGAGCGTTGGAGGGTTCTCACCGGCACCACCGCCGGCACCCTTGACTGTTTTTCTTTGCTCGCAGGACTGGACCCGACGTACCACCCGAGCTCCGACCCGCTTCCCGGCCGTCCGAAAACCGTGCATCAACAAATTATATTTTAATTAAGAACATAAAATTGAATATAATCTAAATCATGTAATTCAATATAATTTTCCAAAATGCAACATAACATTACTTAAACCAAATTGGAAAGTGTAAACATAACATAAAAGAATATATCTACACATACAACCAAATTTATACAATTTGATATGACATAATCTTATTAAATGAATAAATAAATTATTAAATTATTTATTATTGTTTCTCTCATTTATTATTGTCTTTCACTCATCCAATGGTATTTTGCCATGTCACATTATATGAAATTGGTTGAATGGGTTGTTCGTATGTATAGTAATACTCAAACAAAATATATGGTAACTTTGTATTTATAAATTTAGTAGTGCTAAACTTTTAACTTACATATAACCCAAACTCTACAACTTGATGTGACAGTCTACATTGCCAAAATTCATTGGAGGCCTAAAAAAACAAAAAAAAACAATAATAGTTACATCTCCAATAGGATTTTATCATGTAGACTGCCACATCAGGTTATAAAAATTTGGATTGTATATACCTTGTAAGTTAAGTATTACTATTATAAATTTGATCAAAAACAATACTCTAATTTATAAATGTGATCCAAATCATATAAATGTGATCTGAATCATATAATTTTCTAAAATAAGATCAATTATACATTAACTTTAAAAATTCGAAATTCATATTTGAATTTTTTAATTGACAAAAATATGAGTAAATCATTATTTAAATGTTATTAAATTTTTTATTTTAACTAACAATATAAAATTAAGGTGTATCTTTCACAGTAGATTTTATTATTAACAATATGAGCTATATACCATTACTGTTGGAAATTAATGATATTTTTATTTTAAATTTAATTTCTTAAAGGGTTGTTTTTGGTCTTTAAAAGGGTGGGTAAATCAAATACTTAGTTTCTATTTTTTAAGTATAAGAGGTGTATTTAGAAGATGGGTGTGAAAATGAATTTTAGGAATGTACATAACCTCACCCCTTGTTATTTAACTAACTAATGGGTTTTCTGCATTTATTAAGGATATTATAATAATTTTTCAAACAAAAAGGTTGTGATATTTAACTTATTAGAGATCTGTCTATTTTTCCACTTGAAACCTCAATTTGGGTCCATTTTATAATTCTATAAAAAAATTCTCAAGCATCTTACAATTTTCCACGACCCAACTACTAAGGAATCCCCTCTTTCAATCTGTCGGCGTCGACTTTCGTCAACTCAGCTCGGCAGGGCTAGAGTTTTCTGAATCTTAAGCTTTATAGTTGTGCTTCTATAGGTACGTCTTGCCTTCAACTCAAATTCCATAATTAGAGCAAAATTGTGCTGTTTACATGCTTCATGTCATCACTTGAAAATTGTTAAACTAAAATCTGCACTTCACGTTCCTTAGTTAAAAGCATTTCATGGGTTTTATTTGTGTATACGCAATGAGTTGGTTTTTCAGAAGAACCGAGAAAAAAGATAAGAAAGCCTGTATAATGAGAAATGGAAAAATTTTACTGGAAAATTTGATTGCATCTAGTTTTGGCAAGCGTAATCCTTTTCGTCATTACTGTTGTGAAGAGCTGAAGACAGCGACAAACAACTATGATAGCGAAAAAAAATTTTCAACTGGATTAGACTGTAGATTGTACAAGGGTTTTCTGCATGACCGCTCGATTTCTGTTATGACATTTACGGGTGGTTATGGTAGAAATGATGAATTTTGTTTTAATAACATTATATTTGCATCACAGTTGAATCACAAAAGTCTTTTGATTTTACTTGGATGTTGTTTGGAGACTCAAACTCCTATTCTAGTGTTTGAATCTGTCACAACCCACACCCAATGTAGTAATATTGCAACGGAAAAGAACTTGCCAAGGGAACACAGTCATCGCTATGCCGAAATCCTCCTTTAATCTTTATCTGATCGAATACCTGAGGTACACAACAGACTAATGAGTATGAAACTCAGTAAGCAGCTAGAATTATAAAAATTGGCGTAACACTCAAAATAAAATAATTAATGGTGATAACCATTTCAGAATATGACCACTATTAAAAACTTATTCCATAAATCACTGGTTACTGTTCAAAGATCACGCCTATGCGCGAGGGAACTGGCACGGTGGTGCCAAGTTTCTGATTTTCAATCCGTTGCAAATTTTAGTTTCGCACTCCTACACCAAGGGAGAGGCACCCGTACGCCAACTCTTTGTTCTCTCTTACTTGAGTCGGTGCAATTGGCACTCCAGTGCGGAAAGTATGGCACAGCAATGCCATTCTTTATCTATACCTCTTTAAGTCGGTTAAAGATGCTTTCATGCACCATTTAATGGTGCTCATGCACCAACCTTGCATCATTGGCCAATTTCCTAGACCAATTATTCACTTATCACATTACATTTCTAATTCCATAAATACTTGTCTATGGACAATCAAACATGGTTTTTATATGTCAAAGCTCATCACATATATCTATGCAAACACCCGTTTATATACACGTCTCATTTACAAATAAACTTTTGACAAATCTAGCATATCCTCATGTGCACCCATAAACAAAACACATAAATCATTCACATATGAGTTTCTAGAAGCTAGCTACATTGTTCATATGGATATCCATTTCACATAAGTTCGGAAGCTTCACACAGTACAATCACAGACACTTAGCAATAACGCTCTCTAATCAAGGTAGGACTTTTCATTTCACAGTCAATTCCCATATGTAGGCCTACCCATAAATCAGCTCAAGGCTAGTCTGACAATCCGGGTGATACCGGGCCCATGCTACCGAATCTCATCTAGAGAAACACATGGTCCAGACCTCCCCTCAAGCCATGGGGGATACGGAACAGTATAGATACATTCAGAGGCCTACCCATGAAACAGCTCAAGGCTAGTCTGACAATCCGGGTGATACCGGGCCCATGCTACCGAATCTCGTCTAGAGAAACACATGGTCCAAACCTCCCCTTAAGCTATGAGAGCCAAATATCCTAAGTTGTGGCATGCCACTCACAAATCAGTTTTCACATTCAGTCACATAAGTGAAGCTCTATATTAAGCTTTCACTCACATTTCACATTTCACATTTCAGTCACATAAGTGAAGCTCTATATTAAGCTTTCACTCACATATTACATTTCACATCTCAGTCACATAAGTGAAGCTCTATATTAAGTTTTCACTCGCATATCACGTTTCACATTTCAATCACATAAGTGAAGCTATATATTAAGCTTTCACTCACATATCACATTTCACATTTCGATCACATAAGTTAAGCTTTATATTAAGCTTCTAACCCAATCACAACTTGTCACAATTCATTCACTTTAATGCTAGAATTTAACAGTATCACATTTCACATTCGTCATTCAATATATTCCCATAGGCTTGGCATGAAATTTCAAATGCATAACACATCACATAATGATGCATGCCTTCACACACCAAAATATTGCCGTTCAACTTTCATAATTGAGGTTCTACGTAGGCTTCTCACTAATCACCTATACATTCATAAATACAATAAGCCTACCTATCTCATAAACACTTATAGAAACCTCTTGACTTCTTTATCAGTGTCAACCCTTCCATTACTCTTCGGTATATTTCAAACATATCGTTGTACAACTATGTCCATGTACAACTGGTCTCATTCATTTATCACTCATACATATTCAGGGAACTCTAATGCACATGATATTTCATAGACATTCATTTGTCATGTCATCCACATGAGGAATTAGTATCCTAGAACGTTTGGCATTTATTTCATTCTTCATATACACACATCATATCATTGGCAATGTTGTTTAAGCCATATCACAACAAATTCACATATACGAGGGCACATTCACATTTCTATATTTCACACACATAGAATTTACACCAACATCTAACTCACATACACATCAAAGTGTGTGAAATCACACATTTCATAAATCATTATAAATCCAAATCACATCATTTCCTATATCAAGGTCCATGTATTCATGGCCCCATACACATTCCATCCACACAATTTACAATCATTACACACATTTCATTAATAGTTAATATCTATTGTGTCCTCATAAGGGTCTAGCTACTTACCTGATTAGCCTCGCCTCTTAATTTTGCTTTCATATATTTCTTGATAAGCAGTTGTTTAAAGTTATCTCTTCTTCTTCTCCTTCCTCTCTGGTAATCATTGCAATAATCATGACACACTGATCAGTGTCCTTTTAGAAGTTATTAAATCCCTTATAGGTTAACAATAATTCAACCAACCAATATCATAATTTATTAAACTCTATCACACACACATATTGGTTGGATTATTACAATAAGAGGTTATTCATTTCCAATCATCACCAAAATTCATGGAAATCAAATAGATATATACATTATAGTCCACGAATTTTATTGAGTCAAAATAAGGTCATATACCCCTTAAAAATCCTTAATTTCATGCACACAGCAAATCTGTCTGCAGATCTCTCAACTAAACAGTATAACTTTGAAGAATTTTATAAAATTATACAATAATCAAATCACTACCAAACTTTCCAGTCTAAAATTAGACACATATAAGAGTCATTCCACCAAAAATCATGATTTTCTAAGGAGTTTAAGACAGTCAGAAGGAATTTATTTCACATACTCTGTTCTGGAACTTAACATTCACAGTTCTTTAAGTCCAGATTTGAAAAATCATAACAATTCAAACACAACTCCAAAAGCCATGAAAATTTACAGTCCAACAGAAAACATATCCAAGGGTTCTTGTATTAAAAATCACGAAATTTTACAAAGATTTGCCCCCTCAAATCGAGTTCAGTGTCCCTGCCCTGTTTTAAAACAAGGGAATTCACAATTTCGAACCAGAACTTCAAAAATTCATTACAATTCACACACTACGAATTTTCAAGTGTTTCAAAATTCTATAAACGCCTTCAAGTGTCTAGTTTATCATATAAAAATTTCAGAGTCAGCAAACAACCATGGAATTTATAAGAATTTTCGGAATAACCCCTGTTCAGCAAAGAGGCTCTGCAGGAATTTCACTCAATCATGTTTCCTAGCTTCCCAAACATCATCCCTTTTCTTCAATATACCATAAAACATATAATATCATGATTTCACACAAATTTCAGAAATGCACATAACACAATTATTCCAAAATTTATAACATATCACATCAATTTCTTGTAAAAATAATGGAACCATGCAAGGAAATGGGAGGAGAAGTTGATTTCTACCTCTAGTTTGTCTCCAGATTTCTTCCTCTTGCTTAATTTGTTGACAACAATGGAGGAGAAAGAGATGAGGGCTAGTTGCTGGGATGGGATCAAAATGAAAAGATTTCTCTAGAATTCTCTCTTTTATACTTATCCAAATCTGTAAAATTTCAGCCTAACCCTTTAAGCTTTCAAGTGGTGCTAATTAGCCCTTCCATCTCATTTAATTACATCTCACTCCATATATATATACACACATAATTCATAATGCTAGTAATACACATTTTACAATATAATTCTAAATTAAACTTACTTAGAAATTCTGAGTGTCACAGAATCTGTCGAGGGTGAGAGTCTTGCTGATCGTATTTACCGACCGCATTTTGAGCCTTTATTATTCACACATAGGCTAAAGATTGCAATGGATGTAGCAAATGCAATTGCATATCTTCACGTTGGACTTTCCAGGCCCTTCATTTTTAGAGATATCAAACCATCCTATATTTTATTCGATTATAACAATGTTCCCAAATTATTTGATTATTCACTTTGTAAGCCTATACCAGAAGGTGAAACTTTCTTGAACGTGCCAGTAGAAGGGACATACGGATTCATTTCTCCTGAGTACCACATGACTGGCGTTTGCAATGAAAAGAGTGATGTTTATAGTTTTTGGTGTATTGCTACTTATACTTTTGACTGGCAAGAAAACACGGTATTATTCTGAAGATACTCAAGCTGCTGATCCATATAGTTTTGATGAATTGCACGATGTTGTGGGGAAGCATTTTGAAAATAATAGGATTAATGAGATTGTAGATCCAACAATTATCAGAGAGGAAGCATATCCAGGAGAGGAGCAGCAATTTCAAGCTTTCGCGGAGCTTGCCCTTCAATGTGTCTCAAAATCACGGGAAGTTAGGCTAACGATGGTTGATGTGGCAAAACAGGTCAGAAAAATTTATCACTGCAGTTGATGTACGTATTAGTTTATATAATATTCTTTAGTTTTTTTTTTTTTTTAATTTTATGGATGTTGGTTTGGAGCCTTAATTCTATACTGATTCCATTTATGATATATGAACGAATATGTACTTCATTTTGATTCTAACTTAGATTTCAAGTTCCAGTAGATATTTATTGGGTATATGATCAATTTATATGCATTTTTAAACTGTATTTTTTCCCCCCTTCTCATGGATGCAATTGTATGTAGCATAACTTATTTAAAAGACAGAAGAAAATCTATTAATTTATCAGTCTATAACTAGGATGTTACATAAGTTAATATATATGCCTCTAGAATTAGACCGGTTGTGATTTCTCTATTTTTCTCAAGAATAGCGCTTCTCCTACCCATATCGATCGAATAGAACAAGTATAGCAAAAACTTAGCTCATTTCCTCGTACAAGCAGTGATCTTGCTGAAATAATAATCTTTTTTCCATCATTAACATTACAATCAGTCGAAGTTTTTTCCGCTAGCTAGTTGTATAAAAGATCAATTAGTTATTTTCCATGGGCTTGTGGATTGCTTTGATAAGTTTGCTTTTGAGAACAATCAAGCATTCAGCAGAGAAGGAATATAAAGAAATAGGAATATGCGAAACACTTAGAGGAAAAGTTGATAGCCCCAAGCATTGAGAAAAGCACGACTGCTCAGATTCTGAAGTTTAAGGACTTATTAAGCAAAAATGGTTTTTTCGATTCCATTTCAAACGAGTCATAAAAATGCAATGAGGTTGATAAACAGCGGTAAAGAGACCAAACTCCCATTTTGAATTTGTATAGAGTTTGTGCCTCTTGCCTATGCATTTGAATTTAGAGTCTTTGAAATTGACACATAAGTTAAAGATTGCAATGGAGGAAGCTAAAGCAACTGCATACTTCACCTTGAATTTCTGCAAACGGGCCAGATTTTACCTTTTGTGCTGAAGTCTTGTCAAGCTTGGCAGAACCAACCACTGTGCTGACTTCATGGAAATCCCACTCAATTAGTTAATTCTCTGTCATGTCCTCCCACATTTCTTGTTTTCACTAAATTTGGAGGCAGAAGCAGGTCCCGAACTGCTCTTTCACCTTTCCTGCCCTTTGTTTTCTCCTCCATCTTTCTCTTTCCACTACTTCTTGGCGCATTAAAACTACTATTAACTTCCCCACTTCCTTTCGATTAACCCTTCATTGGCTTTTCAAAGTTCCTAGCTTTCTTAGCCGATTTCAATCCGCCAGTACCAGTAAACATCCGAGGTTCACTTGAGCACAAATTTCGCTTCTCTCTCTTTCTATATCTATGTTCTGTAGAATGATTCTCCTCAGCCAGAGTATCCTTTCCCTTTTGTTCCCTCTTATGTGGCCTAAAAAAAATCCAGCAGTATATATTTATCACTAGATATCAAATAAACAATATATACAAAAATAAAATTCAATCAGTGTGTAATCAGACACTTTGGTAGGTGAATCTACTGTCACAGTTTGGACCAGTATAAACTTCTTTAGAACCTGATTTATTCTGCCGATTCTGCAACCAGATATGCAAGATACCAAGTAACTATAACATCTGCCAGAATATAATAATATTAAAGGAAAAACACACAAAACAAACGAATAAATTAAGAACACAATTACCATGTCAATCAGTTTTTGATAACGTGCGTCAGAACTGGCATGTGACCAGTCTTTCAAGCTGGAGCTTATAGAAAGGAGCACATCATCACAAGTTGCTTTTGCTAGGCTATTCCCTTGCCCACAGTTTGTTTGAAAAATAAAAAGTAGAAAAAGCATATTACTAGCACATCAATGACGTGTACCATTAAGTTAATAAATTATGTTAAATACCAGACATCAAAAAATAACAGGTACATAAATCGATAATTCACATTGTATAATGAAATAAAAAATAAAGAAAAGCCATTCAAAGCTTAATTCCAAACATCAAATAGAGTAAAACTGGTCCTTATTTTGCCCCAACGAGAGGGGTTCACAGGATAGTCCGCATCCTAGTACCTTTGCAAAATCGTGCCAATGAACCTGGTCCAACTTAAATAGAGGCACAGCATTTGTGAACAACAATAAACAGATGCAAACTAACGGTTACTTATACAACATTATTTTTCAGATTTTACTGTCCTGGTGCCATTAGCACCTAACGTTTTATTTGGAAAAGAAAACTCTTACATGCATATAACATTTAGAAAATTCTAACAATGGAGAATGAAGACGTTGCAACAGATATACTGAGTAGGAGTTAGGACCGTCAGTGTCACACCCCGTATCCAACAGAGTAATACTGCAGCGGATAAGGGCTTGCCAAGGGAACACAATCGTCATTATGTCAAAATCCTTCCTTAATCTTTTACTGATCGAATACCTGAGGTACACAACAGACTAGTGAGTATGAAACTCAGTAAGCAGCTAGAATTATAAAACTGGCGTAACACTCAAAATAAAACAATTAATGGCGATAACTATTTCAGAATATGAATACTATTCAATACTTATTTCATAATCACTAATTACTGTTTATTTCTTGGTGTACAAGCCACCAGTGCTTTACTAAGAAAATCAGAACATTGATTTCAATGTTCAAGGAACGCGCCCCTATGCGAGAAAACTGGCACGGCGACGTCAAGTTTCTGATTTCCAATCCGTTACAAATTCCAGTTTCGCGCTCCTGTGCCAAGGGAGGGCACGTATGCGCCAACTATCTATTCTCTCTTACTTGAGTCAGTGCAAGTAGCGCTTCAGCGTGAAAGGTATGGCGCAGCGATGCCAATTCTCTGCCTATATCTCTTTAGATTCGTTAAAGATGCACTCTTGCACCATTTAATTATGCTCCTGTGCCAACCCTGTATCATTGGCCATTTCCTAGACCAATCACTCTCGTATCCAGTTACATTCCTAATTCCATAAATACCTGTCTATGGGTAATCAAGCATGGCTTTTCCATGTCAAAGCTTATCACATACACCCATTTACAATACACATCTCATTTACACATAAACTTTCCACAAGTCTATCACATCCTCATGTGCTCCTATAAACATATAAATCATTCACACATGAGTTTCCATAAGCTAGCTACATTGTTCAGATGGATATCCATTTTACATAATTTCGGAAGCTTCCACAGTACAGTCACAGATACTTAGGAACAGTGTTCTCTAATCAAGGTAGGACTTTTCGTTTCACAGTCAGTTCCCATATGTAGGCCTACCCATGAATCAGCTCAAGGCTAGTCTGACAATCCGGGTGATACCGGGCCCATGCTACCGAATTTCGTCTAGAGAAACACATGGTCTAGACCTCCCCTCAAGCCATGGGGATACAGAACAGTACAGATACATTCAGAGGCCTACCCATGAAATAGCTCAAGGCTAGTCTGACAATCTGGGTGATACCGGGCCCATGCTACTGAATCTCATCTAGAGAAACACATGGTCCAGACCTCACCTCAAGCCATGGGAGTACGTAACAGTACGGATACATTCAGATGCCTACACTTGAAATAGCTCGAGGCTAGTCTGACAATCCGGGTGATACCGGGCCCATGCTACCGAATCTCGTCTAGAGAAACACATGGTCCAGACCTCCTCTCAAGCTATGAGAGCCAAATATCCTAAGTTGTGGCATGCCACTCACATATCAGTTTTCACATTCAGTCACATAAGTGAAGCTCTATATTAAGCTTCTAACCCAATCACAACTTGTCACAATTCATTCACTTTAATGCTAGCATTTAACGGTATCACATTTCACATTCGACATTCAATATATTCCCATGAGCTTGGCATGAAATTTCAAATTCATAACACATCACACAATGATGCATGCCTTTGCACATCACAGTATTGCAGTTTACTTTCATAATTGAGGTTCTACGTAGGCTTTTCATTAATCACATATACATTCATAAATACAATAAGCCTACATATCTCATATACACTTATGGATGTACACCATCCATACATTGGCATCATTTTTACACACATAGAACCCCCATTGACTTCTTTACTCGTGCCAACCCTTTCATTACTCTTGTATTTCAATCATATCGTTGCATAACTATGTCCATGTATAACTGGTCTCATTCATTTTCCATTCATACACATTCATGGAACTCTAGTACATATGGTATGTCATAGACATTCATTTGTCATGCCAACTCATATGAGGAATTAGTATCCTAGAACGTTTGGCATGTATTTCATTCTTCATATACATACGTCGTTTCATTGGCAATGTTATTCAAGCCATATCATAACAAATTCACCTACATGAGGGTACATTCACATTTCTACATCTCACACACATAGAATTTACACCAACATGTAACTCACATACTCATCAAAGTGTGTGAAATCACACATTTCATAAATTACTATAAACCTAAATCAAATTATTTCTCATATCAAGGTCCATGCATTCATGGCCCCATCCACATTCCATCTACACATTTCACATATGTTCACAAACACAATCATTAAACACATTTCATTAAAATTCAACATCTATTGTGTCCTCAGAAGGGTCTAGCTACTTACCTGGTTAGCCTCGCCTCTTAATTTTGCTCTCATATATTTCTTGATAAGCAGTTATTTAAAGTTCATCTCTTCTTCTTCTCCTTCCTCTCTGGTAACCATTGCCATAGTCATGACACACTGATTAGTGTCCATTTAGAAGTCATTAAATCCCTTATAGGTTAACAACAATTCAACCAACCAATAACATCATTTATTAAACTCTATAACACATACATATTGGTTGGATTATTATAATAAGAAGTTATTCATTTCCAATCATCACCAAACTTCATGGAACTCAAATAGACATACATATTATAGTCCATGAATTTTATTGAGTCAAAATAAGGTCATATTCCCCTTGAAAATCCTTAATTTCATTCACACAGTAAATCTGTCTGCAGACCTCTCCACTGAACAGTGAAACTTTGAAGAATTTTATAAAATTCTACAATAATCCAATCTCTACCAAACTTTCCAGTCTAAAACTAGACACATATAAGAGTCATTCCACCAAAAATCATGATTTCTAAGGAGTTTAAGGCAGTCAAACGGAATTTATTTCACATACTCAGTTCTGGAACTTAACATTCACAATTCTTTAAGTCCAGATTTGAAAAATCATAACAATTCATACACAACTCCAAAAACCATAAAAATTTACAGTCTAACAGAAAACATATCCAAGGGTTTGTGTATTAAAAATCACAAAATTTAACAATGATTTGCCCCCTCAAATCGAGTTCATTCCCCCTGCCCTGTTTTAAAACAGGGGAATTCTCAATTTCGAACCAGAACTTCAAAAATTCATTACAATTCACACACTACGAATTTTTGAGTGTTTCAAAATTATATAAACTCCTTGAGATGTCTAGTTTATCATATAAAAATTTCAAAGTCAGCAAACAACCATGGAATTTACGGAAATTTTTGGATTTAGCACTGTTCAGAAAAATAACTCTGCAGGATTCATACTCATACTTTACTTCTAGCTTCCTAGCATCATCAAATCTTTAAATTCTTCCATAATTCACTCTAATTCATGTTTTCCTAGCCATTTACAGAATATGTCTGACATGAAATATCACAAAAAATAATAAACCATCACTCAATTGCATGGTTATGGCTAGAGTTAGAGAGAGAGAAGTGAATTCTTACATCTTGGCCTCTTGTTTCCTTCCTCTCTTCTTGATTCCATGGAAAAATTGAGGGAAAAAGAGGGAGAGAGGGTGCTGGACGTTCAAAGAGAAAGGGGGAAGAAAAATGAATTTTCTAGACTTATCTCATGCTTTATAGATATACATCACACAAGCATTTCAATTAAACCCCCACACTTTCTTATCTTTTCAGTCACACCCTTCCATCTCTCATCTAATTTCATCCCTCTCCATATATATATATACATACCTCATTATGTTAATAATACATATTTTTACAATATACATGTAAGTCAAACTTACTTAAAATTTGGGGTGTCACAGTCAGCAAAGTTAAGTCTCGAAAAATGGCATAGTGTTGGGGATGCAATACAAACTCAGAACAGAATTTGGAAGAAAATTCACTTGTATTAACAGAGAAAATTCATATACAAGATTACACAAAAACTCTCCTAAATTAATCATGGAGCTCTCCTGGCTCTCTCACTCCTAAACTCTCTGGTTTAGTTCCTCTCTGAGATACAAATGACTTTGCAAAACGTCCTATATTTTATAGGAGGAGTCTGCATGAATTGTCAATGGGATAGGTGAGGTTGGTCACCTAACCTTGCCTACCCTTAAACTTTCCTTTGGTTGGTCACCTACCTCACCAAGGGAGGTACCAACCTTTGACTCAATCACACATGAGAGGAAGACTTTCAACAATTCTCCCCATTCATCCCACGTGAAAGAAAATAAGTACAAAAGTAATCAGACAACTTCTAGTACAACTATGTCTCTGCATAGTTCTAGCTTGTCTCTTGTGACTACCTTTGTTAACATGTCGGCTGGATTCTCTTTAGTATGGATCTTCACTAGTTTCAACAGTTGCTTATCCATCACCTCGCGTATCCAATGATAGCGGATGTCGATATGCTTCGTTCGAGAATGGTACACTGAATTCTTGCTCAAATCCAGAGCACTTTGACTGTCACAGTGTACTTTGTACTCCTTTTGCTCGATCCCAAGTTCTTGGAGAAACCGCTTCAACCACAACATTTCTTTTCCAGCTTCCGCTGCGGCAATGTATTCAGCCTCTATCGTGGATAGCGCAACACACTTGTGGAGTTTTGATTGCCATGATACAGCTCCCCCTGCAAAAGTGTAAACAAAACCTGATGTAGATTTCCTACTGTCAGGATCTCCGGTCATATCTAAATCTGTATAGCCTTTCAAGATTGGATCAGCTCCCCCATAACACAAGCATATCTTCGAGGTACCTTTAAGGTATCTGAGAATCCACTTGACTGCCTCCCAATGTTCTTTCCCTGGGTTGGAAAGAAATCTGCTCACGACTCCTACAGCATGAGCAATATCTGGCCTTGTACACACCATGGCATACATCAAACTTCCTACAGCAGAAGAATAGGGCACCGACGCCATGTCCTCTATCTCTTTCTTGGATGAGGGACATGATCTCTTGCTCAGCTTGAAATGATTAGCCAGTGGTACACTAACTGGCTTGGCACCATCCATGTTGAACCTTTGAATCACCCGTTCAACATATTTCTCCTGAGATAGCCATAATTTCTTCTGTTTTCTGTCTCGACGAATGTGCATCCCCAAGATTTGCTGAGCTGGTCCCAAGTCCTTCATATCGAAGGTTTTTGAAAGTTCATTCTTTAGCTGTTTTATTTTTGTTGCATCCTTCCCGACAATCAACATGTCGTCCACATATAACATGAGTGCAACAAAGTCTCCACCTGGAAGTTTCTGAAAGTAGACGTATTGGTCTGCAGCGGTTCTTTTGTACCCATGACTCACCATAAAGGAGTTAAACTTCTTGTACCATTGTCTTGGTGCTTGTTTAAGGCCATACAAGCTCTTTTTGAGCTTGCACACGAGGTGTTCTTTTTGTTGAACCTCGAATCCTTCTGGCTGCTCCATATAGATTTCTTCATGCAAGTCTCCATGAAGAAATGCTGTCTTCACATCCATCTGTTCAAGCTCCAAATCAAGACTTGCGGTCAATCTGAGGATGACGCGGATTGAGGACATTTTTACTACCGGTGAGAAGATTTCGTCAAAGTCAATTCCTTTCTGCTAAAGGAATCCTTTTACCACCAATCGGACTTTGTGCTTCATCACCTTTCCTGTTCCATCTTTCTTGAGCTTGAATACCCACTTGTTCTTCAGTGCCTTCTTTCCGTCTGGGAGCTCGACCAGTTCATAAGTTTTATTCTTCTCTAGAGAATTCATCTCATCTCGCATTGCATGCAGCCATCGTTCTTTGTCTGGATGAGATAAAGCTTCATGAAAGCTTTCTGGCTCCCTCTCATTAGTAAGCAGTGTATACTCTGATTCTGGATATCTCGTCGACGGAATCCGACCTCGCTCAGATCGTCGTAGCTGAGGTTCTTCATTTTCAGGAGGTACAGTAACTTCAACAGGTAATTGTGGCTCCCCCGGCTCAGTAATCTCTTCATTTTCCTCCTCCTGATCTGCTTCTGGAACTTCTTCTGGTACTTCATCATTTCTTGTGGCATTTGGTGTTGAATCTGCAACAATATCTGGGGCACTGCTAGTGAGATTTTTAGATATTGTTGTCTTTTCAGCATCTTCATATGTTTGGTCTTCATGGAATATGACATCTCTACTCCGGATGACTTTCTTTTCTTTGAGATCCCATAATCTGTATCCAAATTCTTCATCTCCATAACCGATGAAGATACATGAAACAGTTCTTGCATCGAGCTTCTGTCTGAGCTCCTTTGATACATGTACGAAGGCTAAACAACCAAACACTTTCAAATGATTGTAGGAGGGCTTTTTATTAGACCATACCTTTTCTGGAATCTCGAAGTTCAGTGGTACTGATAGAGTTCTGTTGATTAAGTAATAGGCGGTATGAACTACCTCCCCCCAGAATGGCTTGGGTAACTTAGCCAATCTGAGCATGCTCTCGACCCGTTCCATGATGGTTCGATTCATCCTCTCGGCCACTCCATTGTGTTGTGGTGTGCGTGGGATCGTTCTTTCATGTCGAATACCATATCTCCGACAGTAAGCATGGAACTCTCTGGAGGTATACTCGCCTCCGTTATCTGAGCGAAGACATTTAACTTTTTACCCGTTTCACGTTCTACCATGGCATAAAACTCCTTGAACTTCCCAGAACTTCATCCTTCGTCCTGAGGAAATACACCCACACTTTCCGAGATGTATCATCAATAAAGGTCAAGAAATACCTTTTACCGCCTAGACTTTCCACTTCGAGAGGTCCGCATACATCACTGTGTACTAGCTCCAATAGCTTTGATTTCTTCACTGATGAGGAGCTGAATGACACCCTCCGTTGTTTTCCGTACAAACAATAGTTGCAAGGATGAGACGCTGCATCCTTGGAAACAGTGATCAACTTCTTTTTCTGAAGAGTTGATAAACCCTTTCCACCCATGTGACTGAGCCTTTTATGCCACAAATCCAGAGGTACCATGTGCTCTGCTACATGAAGGCTCTCTCCGTTTATCTTTAAATGGGTCCTGTAAAGATTATCACATAATTTTCCTCTAGCAACCACCATGACCCCTTTCAACATCTTCTATGTACCATTAGTGAAACAACTCTCATAGCCTTGCTGATCAAAGGCTTTTACCGAGAGCAAGTTGAGTAGAAGATCTGGCACATGACGAACGTCCTTCAAAGTCATTGTACATCTGACATTTGTTTGGAATTGAACATCACCAATTCCCATAATTTTGGCGATGCTGTTGTTACCCATCTTCACTATCCCAAAGTCTCCTGCTTTGTACGTGGTGAAGATCTCTCTGCAAGGAGTGATGTAGCAGGAAGCTGCTGTGTCTATTACCCATTCTACTCATTGGTCTGCTATATGAAAGCACGTCTCTTCTGCATAAATGGTCACATCTTCTACCATTGTAACTCGTGGCTCTTCATTACTATGTGCCTGTGAACTCTCCTGGTTTTGCTTCTGAAGACTGCGACAATTTTTCTTTATGTGACCCTCTTTGCCACAGTGATAGCATTTGTAGGTGGGTCTCCGCCCATCTGTTGACCTGCCCCTTCTGTTTGTCGATCTGCCTCTGCTTTTGCTTCTACCTCTTTTCCAGTCTTCACCTCGAGACTATCTTCCTCGATTCTCCATGATGTAGGCTTCATCTTGACTGGCGCCTACATCTTTTCTTCTCGCCTCCTCGTTCATTAAGGCATCCTTAACCATTGACAAAGTAAGTTTACCTCCGGGTGCTAAATTACTGATGGAGACCACTAACGTCTCCCATGAATCTGGAAGGGAACTGAGAAGTAGAAGGGCTTGTTCTTCGTCTCCAAGCTGTAACTCGACTGCTGTCAACTGATTCACCAAGTTCTGGAACTCACTTGTATGTTCTGCTACAGGAGTTCCGCTCCGCAACTTCAAGTTTACAAGCCGTCTCATCAGGATGGCTTTGTTCCGTGCTGACTTGGCTTGATACATACTCTCTAATTTTGTCCATAGAGAATATGCATCTGTTTCCTTGGCTACATGGTGGAAGACACTGTAGTCGATCCATTGCCTGATCTGACCGATGCATTTTCTGTTAATTTTCTTCCACTCTGCCTCTTTTTCTATCTCAGGTCTCTGCCCTTAAAATTCTATAGGATCATATAGATCCTTACAACTAAGGAGATCCTCCATCCTAGGCCTCCATAGTGTGTAGTTGGTAGCAATCAATTTTATCATGGCTCCGGATGATTCTTCCATTTTAGAATAATTAATTTACTAAAATGAAAATTGAATTTCAAAAATCCGAGCCCATCGTTGCGTCCGAAATGGTCAAAAATGGTGGAATAGCCTCTTCCGGGGCTCAAAAATTCTTTTTATACAATAAATACGAAGCTTGGAAATTCTAAGGACTAAACTGAAATTTCTTAAGGGCTAAACTGAAATTTCAGAAACTAAAGGGGGCATAAACGCTAACCAGAATTATAGGGGCCAAACTGAAGTTTCCTAAGGACTGAAATGTAAATTTTAGAAACTCAGGGGGCCAAATGAATTACCCAGAAATACAGGGGTCAATTTGAAATTTTTCAAAGATCTGTTGACGTGGCAGACGGGGTCCACTGTGATGACATGGCTATGACGTGTCGACACGTGTCTGCTGACGTGGACTTGCTAATGTGGCAAGGCTAACGTGGCAAAAAAGCTCGCTGACGTGGCGGATTGCGTGGCGTTGACGTGTGTCATCTTCAACCTTGAGACGCGCGTGTGGCGCGTGAGGCGAGTGAAGCCCACTCGCAGTGCAGGCTGGCCGTGCGTGCGGCGCGTGCGGCTTCTCTAGACGTTGGATCGATCGTCGAAAAATTGCAGAATGATCAGCACGACGTCACGAACACACAGAACACTTCAAATTCGAAATTCGAACACTTTTCGAAAAATCGAAATTTTCTAGAAACAGGGGACGAATTTTCTCTGAATTTTTACTCTCTGTTCTGACGTTCTAGGAGCTCAACGAGGCTCTGATACCACTTGTTGGGGATGCAATACAAACTCAGAACAGAATTTGGGAGAAAATTCACTTGTATTAACAGAGAAAATTCATATACAAGATTACACAAAAACTCCCCTAAATTAATCATGGAGCTCTCCTGGCTCTCTCACTCCTAAACTCTCTGGTTTAGTTCCTCTCTAGGATATAAATGACTCTGCAGAACGTCTTATATTTATAGGAGGAGCCTGCATGAATTGTCAATGGGATAGGTGAGGTTGGTCACCTAACCTTGCCTACCTAGGGATGGCAAAAGTCTGGTGCGGGTGCGGGTTTAGCCATTCCGCACCCGGATCGGACTAAAAAAAATTTCCCCAGTCCCCGCAAATCCCCGGATTTTTTCCAGGTTTTTCCGGGTGCGGGTAATTCCGGGTTTTGGAATGTGACACCCGCACCCGGAAAAAATCCCCGGATTTTCCCCGCTTTTATTTTTTTTTTAATTTTTCAGGCCTTGAAAATGAATAAATAATATAATATGGGTGAATATCTCGTCAGCGGGGGTTGGCAGCAATGGCAAAGTGCTTATACATTCTGTGTTGCAACCCAAGTTCGAGTCGCGACGCTGTTGAAAATTTTAATTTTAATTAAATATACAAAAGAATTGATTAATTAAAACTGTTTGTAAACACTAAAGCATAAAAACCGTGTGGCGTGGTGGTAAACAGCTGAAATCCAAATCACAAGGTCATGTGTTCGAGTCGTGCAAACTACATATTTTTCTTTATAAGTAATTGGGCTTTTCGGGTGCGGGCTGGGGACGGGGTTTTCTCAGCAATACCGTCTCCGGCCCGCACCCGGGCCTGGGTGCACTTAGCAGCCCCGCACCCGGGCCTGATCACCGGAATTCAGGGGTTTTCCCCGGCCGGGCCGTGCGGCTAAAGTCCGGGTACCCGGCCCAACCGAGGAAAATTGTCATCTCTATGCCTACCCTTAGACTTTTCTTTGGTTGGTCACCTACCTCACCAAGGGAGGTGCCAACCTTTGACTCAATCACACATGGGAGGAAGACTTTCAACACATAGCCCCTTGCATATAACGGAGAATGTAGAGTTCTACCATTATAAGCCTTATTAGTGAACACAACAGATATTGTGGCATGTGAAGTAATTGTTCCATCCGAACTTGGAATTACGTGCATGCCTTGAGGTTGAGTTGCACTCAGGGCCTTCTGTAATAGGGTCATCACTCACATAAACCGTTCCGTTTTGATTCATTGACCAGATCTTGCCTTGGATACCTGCAACTGCTATGAGAGTGGCATTTGGAACGGCTAAGAAGTCATGCAACTGTGATGCATTGCTCATGTTATAAGAAAGATTAGTTGTAGATAAGTTATAGGTGTAGTATTACTCTTGTTTAATTAGGTTTTAATTCATAATAATTTATAAAAATTTATCCTAAATAATATTTAATAGCAAATAACAAACTTATAATGTGACTTACAAGTAATAGTTAAATGTTACTTAAGTAATTGTTACTATTTAATAAGACAATATCGATAAATATCCTCAAATTTTAACTTAATTTCAAGAAAAGAAAGACTATACCTTTTTAATCAATCACATTTATAAACTTATATTAAAACCATCCATAGATTTTAGACTAACTGATAGAGGTAATATAAGAATTTCATACCTATTAAATTGCAATCCAAATTAAAATTCTTATTTAATTAATAAAATCAATTAAAAATGAAAGAGGTATTAAAAAAATTAAAGACTAAACAAATCAGCCACCACACTTAACAAATCAGGCAGCCACCACCACTGGAAAAACAATCCAAATGATTTGATAATAAAGATAATTAACTGGAAAGGGAAGGGGAGGGACATATTCTGTAGGCGTTGTACTCCTCTTAAACCTTCAACTGAACTGAAGGTAGGCTCGTACATTAATTGGGCCAATAAACAGTTTGAGAACAGCAGCTGACGAACAAACAAACAAGGAACTGAATGGATGAATTTAATTTATTTAATTTAAATTGGAAATAAATAATTAAAAGGAGTGAAAATGAAGAATAGGATAGGCTGACCCTGTGCTTTGGTAGGAAGGAAAGCGGAAGCGTCCCACCAAATATCAAACACTGAGCTCCCTGCAAATCTTTTTTCAGCTTCTCAGCCACCTTGGTGTTTGTGTTGGAATGAAGCGATGAGTGCAAATGACGGATGTTAGAGTCCAAGCGGAATCCTGCAACTCTTTTGCCTGTTGAATCGCCCTCTCAACTTCCTCTTCAATTTTCTTACTTGATTCATCCATATCCCTCCTGATGTTGCCTTGCCGCAGACTCAAGCCTTTTCTCTTAGAATCAGAATTTATCAGATCTCTTCTCTTCTCTTGTTGTAACCAAAAGCACGCAATACAACAACAAGTGTTCGATCTGAGGGCGGAGACAGTGGCGGAGTATAGTTGGGTGCCTTGGGCTTGGGAACTGAAGCGGAGAGGTGATGGGGGCGAACGGTGATGGATGAAATAATAATAATAATAATAATAATAATAATAATAATAATAATAATAATGTTTTGTTTTTTATTTGAATAAATTTTATTAATTATATATAAACGTAAAATGGTATTTTGACAATTTTATTAGTGATTTAAGTAAGGAAAAATGTAAAATAATGATTTTAATATAAATATATTAGATGGTGTTATTGATAAAAAATATATAATTATTCTTGTTTAGAATTAAATTAAAATCTATTCGAAGTTAATATTGTTTTTTTATTTAATATTTAAGACTACGGTAAAGATTTCACATGAGTTAATTTGTTTATGGATTACGTGAATTTTTTTAAAGGATTTTTTGAATATATTTAAGAGAGATATTATTGGTATTGAATTCTAAATTTCAATACGTAAACAAACAAAGGCTCCACTGTGGAATGAGTGAATAGATTACCGTTCATTAATGCCTGGAAAAATAATCCGGGTAATGCGTTGCGCGTTATACACCACTACCATTTATTTATATATATCAGCGCAGACTTTTGTCAATTCAGCTCGGCAGGACTGGACTGGAGTTTTATGAATCATAGCTCTCTTCTTCTGCTTGTGCAGGTAGATGTCTAGATGATCTTGCATGCACATAAATTTCCGTTTATTACTTCTGTTGAGGATGCTAGGTATGTTAAATTTGTTAATTCATTTCTTTAATTAGAGCCAAAATTTTCTGTTTAAATTCTTCATGTCATCTTTTGAATATTGTTGAGATATGCTCTTCACTTCTAGTCGAAAGCATGTCTTGAGTTTGATTCGTGGATAGGTAAGATGAGTTCCTTGATGAGAAGAATCAAGCTTTTAGGGAAAAAAGATAAAGATAAGGAAGCGTGTATTACGGGAAATGGCAAAATCTTACAGGAAAATATGATTGCCTCTAGTGGGAAAGCGCTATCCTATTCGCCATTACAGTCGTGAAGAGCTCAGGACAGCCACAAACAACTACGATGGCAGAAAACTTATTAAATTTGATATGCATGTATTGTACAAGGGTTTTCTGCATTATCGCTCCATTTCAGTTACGAAGTTTACAGACCTCTCTCGTAGATCAAAAGAAGAATGTTTTAATAACATAGTTTATGCATCACAGATGAGTCACAAAACGGATGCTGTTTAGAGACTCAAAACTCCCATTCTATTTTTTGAACCTTTAGAGGTTGGTGATCTTGATGTTCGTCTCTACCAAAGCCATTCTTATAAGCCTTTACCATTCACACAAAGGTTAAAGATTGCAATGGATGTAGCTAATGCAATTTCGCATCTCCATGTCGGACTTTCCAGGCCTATCCTTTTTAGAGAAATCAAACCCTCCAATATTTTATTCAATGGCAACAATGTTCCTAAATTGTTTGATTTTTCACTTTGTGAGTTTATTCCAGAAGGTGAAACTCACTTGGAATTGGATCGAATAGTAGGGACATATCAATTCGTGTCTCCTGAATACGTTCAGTGTGGTTTTTACAGTGAGAAGAGTGATGTTTGTAGTTTTGGATCACTGCTACTTGTATTTTTGACTGGTAAGAGAACATACTCCGAAGAATTTTACTCCAAAGATTCATACCCCGAAGATTCATGCTCCGAAGATTCTCAAGATGCTGAGCCATATAATTATTTAAAGGATGTTCTGGAGAAGCATGTTGAAAGTAATAGGATTAATGTGCTATGTGATCCAACAATTATTAAAGAGCAAGCACATCCTGAAAAGAAGCAGCGATTGCAAGCTTTAATGAAGCTTGCCATTAAATTTATCGCTCAATCACCGGAAAGTAGGCCAGAGATTGTTGATGTGGCAAAACAACTCAGAAAAATTTATCAGTCCAGTTGATGTCTTAGTTTATACTTGAGATTACATATTTCTTTAGGGTTTTTTTTTCTTTCAATGTTATGGATTTTGGGTTGGAGCCTTCTATACAAATTTGATTTATGTTGTATCAACGAGTGTGTAGTTTATTTTTATTGTAACTTAGATTTCAAGTTCCAGTAGACCTATGTTGTACCATATGTCAACTTACATGCCTTGTTAAATCGTAGTGATTGTATTTTTCGCTTTTCATGGATGCCATTGTATATAGCATAACTTATATAAAAGACACAAGAAGTCTATTAATTTGTCAAATTAACTAGCATCTTACATAAGGTATTACGTCTTCTGTATTAGAGCTAGTATATAGCAAATACTTAGCTCTTTTCTTCATATTAGATAGTGATCTTGTTGAAAAAAAGTTATTTTTTCCATCATAGAAATTTAATTAGTTGAAATTTGTTTTCTGCAAGTTATAGGAAAGATAAGTTATTTCCTTTCAATTAGACAGTAGTCTTGCTGAAAAAATAATCATCTTTTCCATCTTAAGCATTAAATCAGTTGAAATTTTTTATGCACATTTTAGAAAAACAGTTTTATGAAAAGGCACATTTTCCAAAACATTTAAATAAATATCAACCACACATTATTTTTCAAATAAAAAAAGAAAATTTTAAATCAATTACACGTTCCTTCAAAATTTTAGAAACAAAAACTCAAAAAATATAAACAAACACTTCATACATGTTGATAATATATGTGCATGCTTGAAATTTCAAGGGTTTGTGGATATGAGTTTGATTTTTGAACAATCAAGCATTCAGATAAAGAAAGCAGCTATGATGAATGGAAACAATTACAATTGCTGGAAAAGTCTATAGTCCCCAGTATTGCCAAATGTCAGAAGAACCGGAAGGACCTATGAGTTGAACAAGTATTTTCTATACGACTGCTCAATTACTGTTATGAAGTTTCGAGGCTCCTCTTAAGCAAATATGTTAATAACATCATATTTGCATCTCAAACGAGCCGTTAAAAGGTAAAAAGCTTGATCAGATGCCGCATAGAGACCCAGACCAACGTCCCATTTTGAATCTGTAGGGTATATGCCCTTGCCTACGCGTTTCGAGTCCTTAAAATTGACAGATAGGTTAAAGATTGCAACCGAGAAAGCTAAAGGAGACTGCAAACTTCAGCTTGAATTTCTGAACCGTGATTTTCTGTTTAAACCGCAATAAGCTTGGGAGGACATCAACCTTAATCCTGCTAATGAAGTATGATTGATCAGCTACCCACCCAAAGAAACTTCCATCAGTAATACAAGATAATTTTTGAAATTTCATTCCGCTGTTTATTGTAGTACAGAACTACACGTCATTAACATGGTTCTACAACATAATCTTTTGGTGTTAAGAAATGAATGTATACATATATAAAACCTCAGCCATCCACGACCTACAATTACTTGTATTTTGCTTCAACAAATTTGACCTTTTTCCGGTGCCTCCAAGACATCAAGTTACAGGGGACCATTTTCAAGAATTCCGAAATCCTGACCACATGTCACTGAAGATCAAAAGGGGCAGATTTTGTCTCCACGAATGTACGTATTAGAGGGTGGATGCACAAATAACATGCTGTCATTCTGCTAAACGTCCGCACTCTTACAGCAGTCCGCAAAGAAATTGTGCCAAATTCTTGTCATGCTTGACAGAACTTACCACTGTGCTGGCTTCATGGAAATCCCACTCCATTAATTAATTGTCATTTCCTCCCAAATTTGTTGTTTTTACTAAATTTGGAAGCAGAAGCAGGTCGCTGAACTGCTCTTTCACCTCTCCTCCCCTTTGTTTTCTCCTCCATCTTTCTCTTTCCACTACTTGTTGGCCCTTTGTTGAAACTACTATTAACTTTCCCACTTCCTTTTGATTGACCCTTCATTGGCTTTTCAAAGTTCTGAGCTCTCTTGGCCAATTTGAATCCACCAGGACCAGTAGACATGCGACGTTCACTTAGGCCAAAATTTTGCTGCTTCTCTTTCTTTCTCTTTCTATGTTCTGTAAAATGATCTCCCTCAGGCAATGTATCATTTTCCTTGCGTTTCCTCTTATGTGGCCTAAAAAATCCAGCAATAGTTTTCAGTAGAAATCAAATAGACAATACATACAGAAACGAAATTCAAGCAGTGTCTTCAGACCCTTTGGTAGGTGAATCTACGGTCACAGTTTCTGGACCAGTGTCAAATTCCTTAGAACCTGATTTATTCTGCCGATTCTGCAACCAGATATGCAAAGATATCAAGTAATTATAACATCTGTCAGAATATAATTCTTCATTTTAAACACCTAAAGAAGATGGGGCCACATTACTTGAACAATTTCTTAAAATTTTTAGATTGAATTGTGCCATTACCATAGTGCAATAATTGCATGCTAGATTCAATTTCAACCATCCAAAACATTTTGATTCAACGATCAAAAACTTTATGTAAGAAATTATGTAAACAATTTGGGGCCAAAGTCCATTCCCCAAGATATATCTTACCTCAAGAACAGTCTTCACAAATCTCCTATATTTTTCTGGGGTAACCAACTCCACGGCAGCAAAACCACATTTCCGTATCATAATCTCCAGAATAACTGTGACCTGTATATGGAAAGCAAGTGCATAAGCATGAAAGATCTTTAATCATTTGGAAAGAAGTCTATGTGCTTAAAAGCTTGGCACCAAAATCTGAAGTACCTTTGATCTGAAATGATTTCTAGATACAGAGGACCATGGGAGAACTTCACTAACAACATCAGGCAGGAGATTCTGCATATCTTTTGCTTGCAAGCAAGACACAATTACTTTCACAAAGCCTAAAACAGCCTGTTCAATATGTAACAATCAATTCATTAAATGAAAGAAATACCCCCAAAAATATTATCAAGTTTCTTGACCAAGGATAACGTACTTTTATTACTTCAACAGCTTTGCTATGCAGCAAAGATAAAAGAGAGGAAACAAGATCAGGCATCGAAAGACATATGTCTGGATCCTTATATACCAGCACAGATAGTGCAGACACTGCTCCACTCTTTATCTGAGGAGATGATCCAGAAAGATAACCCATAATCTGCACATAATTGCATACCACAAACGTAGAACGGTAATCAGATTTAAAAGGGCTAAAAGTTGTAAAACGTTTATCAATAAATAAATAATCATAATAAGACTTCTAGAAAGAAGAAATCAACAAATCAACTTGGAATATCATGAGATATGTAGATGTACAATAGCAACTCTCAGTATTTTCTTAATTATCTGGGGGTCAAAAGTAAAGTTAATTAATTTAAATTCAAAAAAAAAAAAGATAAGAAATAAAGAGATAGAGGAGAAACCCACAAAACAAAATAAATAATTTGATAAAGAGATACCATTTTAATCAGTTTCTCATACGGTGCATCGGAACTGGCATGCGACGAGTCTCTTAGGCTGGAGCTTATAGAAAGGAGTACATCATAAGCTGCTCTCCTAGGTTCTTCCTTTGCCTACAGAATTTTTTAAAATAAAAATAAAAGCACATTATTAGCACATCAATAACTTGTACCATTAAATTGATAACTTACGCTAAATGAAAAGAAATTAAATAAAGAATAAAGAAAATCTTTGCAAAGCTTTATTTCAAACAACAAATAGAGGAGTAAAAATTGTCCTAATTTTGGCCCAACAAGAGGGGTTCACAAGAGAGTACTCATCCTAGTACTTCTTTAGCCAAATCATGTTAACCTGGTCCAACTTAAATGTAGGCACAGCAAATGTGAACAACAACCACCAGAAGCAAATCTGATAAGTTGCACCCGAAAGAACAGGACTTACACATCCTGGAAGCTAAATGAAGTTGGCATTTTTCCAAATAGATTTTGATCCACGAGCAAGTCTTCCTCGTACACTTGTGTACAGTTATTCCTATCCTTGCTTATTCTTTCTTATTTTCACCTTCTTTTTTGAAACTTCCATTCATCAGGATAACATCTTAAATACATTTTAATGCCATGGCCAGTTCTCATCATGTCTCCCTTCTCCTGCACTACTTAACGACCCTACACCTTCAGTTTTCTAAGAAAACGTATGAAATTTCTTTTGCTCTTACTTCCGTTTGCGTTATTCAAGCAGTGCCCTACATAAATACTAAACTTTTCTCAACAACTAACTACTTCTGTAACCACAAGATAACAACTAGCATTTCAGCTATAAGGAAAAACATGAATTATCATACTACTATTTCCACTACATTTTTTTTTAATCCATTAAATTGTAGTACTAAAACTCTGACAATTTCATGAAGTAGACAATTAGAAACCTAGGGAAACCTAACTTCGACCCCACCTTGATAATAAGAACAGGAAACTTGTTGGTCAACCTACAAGAAATTACGTCATTATACTTTTAAAAAAAAAAATTACTGCATCCTGTCAAATGAAAAACCTGAACATTGAGGATAAAAACCTCAGGCTTCTAATCAAAAAATAGAAATAAATCATCAATCATATCAAACTTCTTTAAGCCACTCTTACATCTTTTAATGTGATTATGATCTCATTAAGGATTAGAAAAGCCTTTGTATTTTCTTCCTCCAAGCTTCCCTGCATAAACAACTTGAAAAAATTAAAAAGGCAATTTGATCCCCATTTAATTCTGCAAATGGAGTTGTAACTTTCACAAGTACATCAAAAGAAGGCCATTAATATTATGTTGTAATCATAAGTGATTTATGTGCCAACATGGCATACTCTTACACAGGTTTACGGAGTAGAGAAAAGCATAACAAGATTATAGTTATCTATAATGTAATATCCAAAATTAATTGCTGAAGGAGAGCATGCATAATAAGGCTGTCATTGAAAAGATCATCCACTTTATATTTTGTCAAAATCAGTCACAGGAATGGTGATCTAGACACAAGATTATAGGTTTCCCTCTTGTAAACACAAAATAGCTTTTTATGGAGATGCATGCTACATTAAGCTTTACAGAACTTTCCTACGAGAAGGTCAAACGCATCAAACACGTACTCATAAATGGAGATATAATCCACAGTGGGTTGGCACGGCAAAAACCTAAACAAGGCTATAACAGCCCCAACAAAATGCACAGGAAGAAAATGAAAAAGAGGTCCTGAATATATATATATATATATAGAGAGAGAGAGAGAGAGAGAGAAGTATGCAGACAAGAAAGAGAGAAATAAACAGAGAAATAGAGAGAAGAAAAGGTCAGAGAATGGGGAGGAAACAATATCAAATTCTGCATCAAAGCTATAAATAAGGCCCTATTTTATCGTGCCAAAAGTCCCAGGTAGAAAAAAAAAACTCTAATAAACAATACTAGTCCAACTCAAATGAATCGAAGAAGACAAAATCCAATAAGAAAAAAATTAAATAATTGCTAGTATCCTGCATTGTTATGTTGCTCACATTTGTATTCAAGTGCTAGTGATCTCCACAGAGGAAAATACCAAAGCTTTAAGTAAAAAAACACAGAAAGAAGAAAGAGAACAAAATAAAACAAAACAAAACAAAAGAACAAAAAACAAAAGACTTCAGAAAAAAATTGCAAATGAATTATCTCTAAACCAATAAAAGCTCAAACAGGATATTTGACCTTCAATGTGTGAACCAGAAGAATGTGGAAACAAGCAAACCGACGTCTAAGAGATGCAACATCAGAAGGAGATTTCAGGCCGAGTAATAATTCAATCAGCTCCTCATATCTGGACGTACAAAACCAAGCATGTTCCTGGGCCATAGAGTTGCATCAACAAGACAGAAATGAAGTTCCTAACTTGACAAGTGTTGTTGACAAAATTCCAGAGAACCAAGATTTTAATACAGACCTTTAAAATTTTGCTCAAAGTATGATATGCTTCATGATGACCAATCTCATCACTTGCCTAAATACCAGAAGGCCAAAAATTATTTTAGACAAACATTTCTCCCATCATATATTATAATAAAAATAAAAATAAATAAATAATAATTATATAAGGGGGGTTTTGGTTCAACAATATACCTGGAAAGTGTGCCTAATGAAGTTGTAGATTAAATCCACAAGATCTTTGTTGGCTCCTTCAACAAGAGAAGATGCTAGGTCCATTACAACAGACCTACTAAGAAAATTGAAAATATGTTAACAAAATTTCATCAATCTGATCTACTGCCAGGAGAAGGTGAAAAATCATTGTTCAAAGATACTCAAAAGAAAAAAATTTCAAATTATAGGTTGGGTCTACAAACCATGTTAACATACGTCTCATAAAACACCAGACATGAATCCATAATATACAAACGTAGAACATTTAGTCAAACATCATTTTATGACAGACCATGAATGTAGTTTTCAGTGGTAAAACCCACATGGCAAATGCTGTGCAGCAATGGACCATCTGAAGATCATTCATCACTTACTGATGCAGGTCACATGTACATGATACATTATTCCTGTTCACATAATATATTTGATTTTCTGCTAAACAAAGTATTAAAAGATGTTAACAAGGAAACAATTCACAATAGTCCATTCATAACATAACTTTTTTTTTTTTTGGTTTCAAAATAGGGTGGAACTTAAATTTTCAATTTACCTCTGTGAATCTCTCTCTGAGACACTTTGATTGCCTTCTGCTGTCTCAACTAAATTATTACTATGAGTTCCCAAATTCTCCAATTCACCTTCACCATTTACCAACTGAAACCTCTTGAGCAATGAAATAAAGATATTTTTGGTTGTGGAAGAATCATTTATAGAAGCCAAGCAGCCAATGGCATCCTACAAAATTGAGACCGGAAAATAAGTGATAGACATAATACAACATAATTGACAAATTTAAAATGATAAACTTATAAATTATTTTTTACTATGAAACCTTTATATACTCAAGGTAAAGCATACTTAAGAACAGGTCAAAGGCAATGTTCTAACCTAGTTCAAATTCTAGAGCTTTAAATATCAAACAATGTTCTGTCCAATAAAGAAACTGTGCACTTAAATACAATTAAAGTGAAAAGTTATAAATATGTTCTATCTTATATCTTATACTCAGACCTTATTGTAAATAGAAGTATAATAGATGGAAAACCTTTAAATGTGAGCACTTTTCACATTGTGAGTCTATGAATACATCAATCATAGCCTGAAGCAACTCAGCAGAAAATGATGACAAAGCCCTAATGTTCTTGGTTGCAGTTTTTTTTGTATACGAAGGTATCCTTCTGATCTCTAATATAGAATCATTTGCTGAATTGATGCTTGACTCATCATAATCACTTTTTGAGGCAAGAACACTCCTGTTTTGATTTACAAGAACCTAAAAAGCAAATAAAAAAGGCATAATGATGAAGATAAACAAAATGCATAACACCCTTCCTCCTCGCCACAAAAATAAAGAGAAAGAGACACAAAGAGAGGGAGAAAGAAAATACATGAACGCAAAGATGATTACCTGTAAGGAAATAGCAATATTTTCATGCATAGATGAGTCCTTCTTAAGAAGAGTAATTAAAAGTTTAGAAAAAGGTTCAAACTTTTGGCGAGTGTCTGTAGGATACTGACAAAAGGCAGGTAGCAGTCCCCATAGTCCCTGAGCATGAGCCTGCAAATCTTGACCAATTACTGATTTCTTAACTGAGAAGAAAATGAATTCAGTTAGTGGTAAGCTAAATGTGCCAACATAGATTATAGTCAACAGAAACATTAAAAAAATATATAAATTAATAATACAGAAGCAGTGATGAATGAGGAAGAGAGTTTATAATCAGGAATCAAATTCACTCCGAAATGGAGCCAGCAGAAAAAAAATAAACAAATGAAGTTTAAAATTTCAATATATATACATCTATGAGTATAACTTCAGCTACAACAATTTAATTCGACATCAATATCTGCATTTAGTTGTAAAGTCCTGAAAAAAGTAGACATTCAAATTAAGCAAAACGCTTCAGGTAGACTAAAAATAAACAGGACCAGTAAATAAACAAATCTCTATCAGGCGGTGTGGGCTACAAGGGTGACAATGCTCGCTCGCAATCTAGTTTCTAAAATAGTGAAAGGTGAAACTTCAATATTAATAACTATGGTTTTCACCCTCCTTATTGACAACTATATTACTAATTACGTAGAGATTTTCTGTTCAATTAATCAGACTAAACAATGAGATTGAACCCACATAACAAATGACGAAAACTGAAGTAATCAATTGTGCTTGCAAAATCATAAACTTTTAAGATTTAACATCATAAACCTTGTCCGCTTTTACTTGGTGGCATCTAGGCAATGTCTTTTCACAAATTTATTCGTCTTGATAACACAAGAAAATTATCCACTTTAAACTTCTATGTTCGATTTACAAGTCAGACTCAGAACTATTTATGGTAAAAAGTTCTCTTAATATGCTTTCACGAAATACCTTTACGACTTGCCCGCTGAAAGCTTTTTGCAAGGGGGACAATATGCTCCATATAAAACCCTAGAGATGCTTCAGCAACATGATTTTTCAATATAGGAACCAACCAAATGTTTGGACATGTGAAATCATTGGCATCAAGGGAAATAGGTAAAAGGGTAAGAATCCTCTCTGGTCCCATTGCAATAACTGCAGATCCAATACAATGCTCAAGCTGCAAATATGACAAATGCATATCAATCAATTTTCAGAGATGTAATTCAAGGATTTATTACATCTGCCAACAGCTATAGAAATAGTAACTTTTCTCGTTTTTGTAAGCCCAAAACTCCTTTGACCTTTTCCTTGTTCATAGAGCTCTACACTAGGGGTTATAGGAATAGGAACCTGATAACAACAAACAAATGTAAACAAAATGCAATACACAGCTCATCACAATCAGCCAACTCCATTCAGATGAACCGTTAGTACATTACATTTTCAGGTCTGTTAATCCTCATTGACAATTGTTTTCAATCCACTAAGTTTAAGCTATATTTTGCGACAAAAACAGGTCTGAAAGAAACTCCATTAACACTCACATGGCTCTTGCTAGAAATGTCAGCACTAGCAAGGATCATCTTGTCAGCAAGTGTAAGTACAATATTCTTCATAAAGATGTATGAGATCTCTCCTGAAACCAAAAATGCATAAAATGAGACGCTTCTAGATTGTATTGATAACTTGGTTAATTTACAATACAAAAAAATTTTAAAAAATGAAATAAAATAAATAAATAATTTAAAGGAGGATCATTCTCAACATCAAAATTTTGAAACAGTGGTTATAACAATCCCATCTGACTCCATATGACATTTACATTCTAGCCGTTGGTCATGGAAGCTCGCAAAAAAATATGCCAATAGTGTTCTCTATTAAGTTACAAGTATAGAGACATGAATAAAAATAAAAAACTTGAACAAACATACAGTTTGAAAAGCTATTTTGAAAAAAGTATGATAATCTAAATGATATAACATGCAGCAAATCAACAAAGGCCACTTACCAAGTTCAAGAAACAAAAGAGATAAGACTGCCAAAATATGTTCATTTGGAATGCCTTCATATAAGCTAAGAGTATTCTCAAAGATAGCACATGTAGATTTAATTGCACTAGCTTCCTTGCTTTCAAGACTTGTATCTTCAAATGATGGGTTTTCATCAGCTAGCAAAGTTTTTAGATCAAGTTGGAGGATCAATTCCTTCAGGATACATGAAGCCTGCGATGCAATGCTAGCCTCAGAAGCCAAAAGACCTAGATCAGTATTTTGGCAACATGTATCAGAGGACCTAGGTACAAGATCAACATTCCTAATAAAGTAACACCCAATACAAGGCAGTAATGACAACATAAACTTCAAAGCATCTAAATATATTAATAGTTCGAATCAAAATTTCTTTTTAAAAAAAAAAACACCATATTGACAATGGGCCTGAAATTAAGAACCAATGCATGAATGTTTGAGGATTTAACATATAAAAAAACAACAAAATCTTGCAGTATAAATTACCAGCTAAAGACCAAGAGAGCAAACCCTTGTATGCATGCTATTAGAAGCCATCAAACAACTATGAAAATAATCTAAGGGGAATAATAGCAATCACTATGTCAAATAATTTTACAGACATGTGACACTATGTGGAAAAATGAGTAAAACTGATTCTGAAATATAATATGGGGCCATGGAGAAGAGGTATCCACCATCTGGAGAGATCAGTACAGCTGGTTCTGGAAATATTTGATGGAGCCCCAATGAACTAGGCATACAGAACAATTTGAGATTTCAACTCTAGAGCACATGCTAGTTGTCTGTCCAGCATATATTTTATGAAAAAGTAATCTTACAAACAATGCAACAACATGAAAGAAAATCCAAATTGTGTGATGAAACATAGCAAGTGACAATGCAAGCATTATTACTGAATACATTCATGAGTATATTGATGCAATTTGACTGAACTCTACAAAAAAACCCACCAGCAAATAATCACAATTGGTGGTGGATAGCAACTATGCAAGTCTAGATACAAAAGCACGATAGATAACAGCAGGTAGGAATCAAGTACAATACAGCATCATGTAAGAGAATTCAATACCAAGCAAAGCCGAGCACTGTTCCCACTTCAAAACAAATACAGTTATGACAGAAAAGAGCACTAATAATGTGCAAAAAAGGTAAATGAAGAAAGGAGACACATACTGACTAGAGCACCAAAGACATCAGGAACATTCTTAATCCATGATGATCTTACATCTCCATTGCGAAGTTTGACCAAAGCAACTTTTAACAAGTTTGCTGCAGCCATGACAGTGTCCAAGGGTTTCTTCTCTTTTAAAGATACATATGCAGCAAGAGAAGCTATAACATTTTCTGTCAGCCCAATATCAACTTCAACTTTTGAAGACTCATAAAATGCTTCTATACATTTAAAAATATGCCTTGTCAGTGGTGAGAACTCAGAACCCATAAGCTTGCACAGCTCTGAAAAAATTTTCGAACCGACTTTCGCAGATAGATAAGGAACTGTAAGCTTCACCACATTTAACATATGAAGAACCTCTAGATGTTCCGGTTTTGACAATGTTTCATCCTTTGATCCATCTATAGCCATTAATGTACTTAATGTAGTTGCCAAAGGAATGTACTTTTTAAACAAGGAATGTATCAATTTGCTTGCTGAATTGGTCACAGTTGAAGATTGAAAAGACTTTAAAACTTTCTCTAAACAATCCTGAGCACACCTACGAACCTACAACAAGAATCATTTGAATACTATTTTCAATTAAAACAAAAAAAAAATCCATCATTAATTGAAAACAACTTGAAATTTTCAACACTACCTTTGGACGCCTATCCACTGAAAACTTGAGCAAAGTTTCAAACCCTAATTCAACCGAACCCCAATTTTCCAAATCACAGAAACCACCCAACATAGCTCCCAAACACTTCACCACACACCTCACACTCGCCACTCCCAACCCCTTTTCCCTCTCCACCAGCCCTACCAGCACTCCTGCCGCCTCGCTAGCCTTCGAATCCGCAATCCCCTTACTCGGGACTACTGCCACTACAAGCGACAGAAATGTCACGAGGGCGGAGACCTCGGTGGCGTCCAGGGTGGCGGACTCCAAAGAGGAAATCGCGGCGGCGAAGTAGGCGGGAGGTGTCAGAGGTAAGGACTCGGAAGTGAGGATGGAACGCATGGCAGAGGCGGTGGCCAGGAGGTGGCGGTGCTGGGGAGCCGCGGAGGTGGCGTAACGGTCCATGAGTTGCTGGCAGATGTCCGCGTTGGGCTTGAATTCCATTCCCTCATTTTCGGCTTCGGTTTCTGTGGTGAGTTGCTGCTCTTCCATGGCGGATGGGTAATCGGAGATTTTTAGGGTTTAACGAGTTTTGACAGTCTTTGGAGGGTTTAAGGTTTCGCTTTCAACGGAAGAGAAGAGTGTTTGGGCTTTGGATTGGGCCGATGCTTTGAGAAACTTCCGCCCAATATGAACGATTCGAGTTGGGATAGGCTGAAAATGGTACTTGAGTTTATTGAAGTTGTTAAAGAACGTTTTTTTTTTTTTTAATAGAATCGAAAATAATTTTTAAAAAAATGCATTGTGTATAAAACAGAAGATTTATAAATTATATAAATTATTGAGACTAGCATTCAGCAGTCACATACCGGTCTTTAAGCTCATTGTCTATCTACCAATAGATTAATATATTGTTGACTTTAATAATATAGGAGAAATTTAAGTGCAATGTTAAAAGGCTTAACAAATCCATTTATTTAATAAATGAATAATACTACTCATTTCAAAATTTTATAGTAAATAATGCATCCAGAAAATGTGTCAGTGATTTAAAGCTACTGCACTATTCATTATTTCATCACATCATTCACTGGATCATTATTAATTAATCTCACATCATTTAAGATGCTAACATTTTATTTTTAATAAATAACTTTTATCAACATAATTGTGAGATGAATATAATTCTTATAAATAAATAAATAAATAATCTCAAATGATTTGTTAATTGATAAGTTATTAATTCATTAGATAATAATAGAATGATATGGAAATACCAAATTATAGGTACATTGTGTGGGAATTAGGATGTGGTTTGGTTTTGATATTATTTAGAGAATTAAAACTTAGTGACATTTATAACTCATTGTACCAAAATAGGTAAAGATTGTAATGTATTAACTCCACTCAATTTCAATCTTAGCCCAATTGCTCCAGTATGGTCTGGTCCTTCTGATTTCCAAGAAACAGAAAGTAAATAAACAAATAAATGAGTGGTGCTATTTAGGCCACCAAAATCCCCACTGGCTCCAATTTTTAAATATCATCCATTAAAATTGTGATAAAAAAAAGCTAAATAATTATTGAATATAGGCATTCAAATTCCAGAATTACCCTTTTTAATTTATACTCTTTTAACGCATGTATGACCTTTTATTGTTAGAATTTTATTATCTCTAAACCATTTAACAATTATGTTTTGATTTATTTATTGGTTAAGATAAATACATGATCATCCCATTTTTTTTAAATATTACAACAATTAAAAATAATTAAATCTTAATAAGTGTGGTTTAGGTGGAGAAACTTTGAGAGATTAGAAAGTAATTAGTTCTTTTAATATTGTTTTGACAAACATTTCATTTTGTTAATTAAGAATTTTGCCATGGCATACAGAAAGTATATACACAAAAAGTGGCATAATGGCGTACAGAAATTTTTGCCATAAAATATAAAACTCTCAAAATGGTTTTCTTCATAATTGGGGAGTAAGAAATTTAGTCAGGGCTAAATTGAATTACTCTAAATAAATAAAAGCAGAAAATGGACTGTTTGATATGTCCACTTAATCTTATTGTTATAAATATGATAATTAAGAAAAGAGTTTATTTTGGACTTTTACTTCCATTTTATAATATTAAATTAGATAAAAGAAATCATGACATAAAAAATTACAAATACCTGTACCGTTAATTAAAATTGCTTAGAACATTCTATTTTTTTAAATTATAATGTTTATAATTTAAAAAAATAGAATGTACTAATGGTGTGTAGAATTGAGCCAATTTACATCCCGTTAATTGAGATCTATAAATATTAGAGGGGCCAATTTCACTAATTGTTGTACCCTTCAAAAGTTGCAATTTAATAACAAAAATATGTATGTTCTAGGTGGCCAAGGCCTCCCCAAACCTTTACGTAGCTCCGCCAGATACGTAATCAATATGAAACTATAGTACAAAGTACGCACAATTTTTCATCTAACTTCAACAATTAAAATAAATTCAGCAAAGCTATCGAATACTTCAACAATTAAAATAAATTCAGCAAAGCTATCGAATACGTAAAGTATCAAGAAATCATATGGGCCACCTCCAAGTTTCGTGGGGCAAACTATGGAAATTTTCCTTCAACTTTCAGAACATAAATGCTGTATTAATAAAGGGTGGGGGCTGGTATGGTCTACGTTAATTACCATGTCCCCTTTAATTAGTGACGTTATGTTGAGGTCAATAATATACTTTTCTTTTTCTTTTTCTGTTGGTTGGTGTTGTTGAACATTCTATGCTAGAGCTAAATTATTGAAGTGTTTTTCATGTTACTAAACCCTTTTTTAATTATATTAATATTATGTTTCTCAAGTCTTACCTTATCCTATAAATTTTGGTTAAATGAGGTGCTAATGATCTTTAAAAATTTCAAATATGTACTATTGTAATTATATAACTGTGTATTATGGTGTGGATAATTCGATTTAAATCAGTTTAGGTCTAGCCAAAATTAATTTGAAAAAAAAAATGTAATGGCCCATCATGTTTCTTGTTGAAATAGTCAAAACTTGGCTTCAGAAAATGTATTAATGGAATTAAACATCACAACAATAAACTAATGCTTCCATTGAACTAGGGTTAAATTAAATGACATGTGACCTTCTTTTTTCTAATTAATATATATTCTGATTTTAAGGGTTTCTTAAACCAAAACCAATTTATATAAATATTGACATCTTTTTGAAAACTGATCAATTCAAATAGTATCTTAAAATCCAAATAATGCAATTCAATTGGATTGGTTTTGGCATGTTATTTAAGCATATATATGATAGCTATGCCTTATTTTATAAGTGTCATAAAAGTGACACAAGTACTAAATTGACATGCTCATGTCTCCTGAGTAGGATATTTAGCTTGGAAGGTTACTAGATACGCACAATTTAGTAAGATCCAACCAAGTTGCATAGATCATATTCTTCCACACTAGGGAATGGTATTAGTACCCAGGAGAGAATCATAACCTAGGAGTATATGAATCCTTGATCCTGAATGAGATATTAGAATGATAACGTGAATAACACTCGATATCCAATAATATTATAGTATAACACAAAATGACCAAGATAAATACGGTGAGAGTGAGTTTGAGTCCAAATCTCACAATGGATGGCTGGAGATGGTCATTGAACTATATATACAAAGACCTTCCTTTTATTAGTATAGGCACTACAAAGCCTTTTAGACAAAATCGAAAAACAAAATCATACAAATTCAAACCTAAAATAGATAATATAATACTATGTTAGTAATTGAAAGTTAAAAATAAATTGAAATGAAATATATGGAAGGGTAATTGTACATACCATGTCAATTTTACTAAAGAGATTTACACAAAGAATTTGTATGTACATGTAAAATGCTATTCATATTATGAAAATATCCTCAATTAAATTATTAAAATTTACAGTTGAAGCATCCGGCGAACAATTAGGGAGGCAGCCCAGGCAAGGGTCCTGGATCGGGGCTCGGGTTTGCACTTCCCAATGTACGGACAGGCTTGCAACAATCTAATTTAAGATACATGTGTAGTCTATTTCATGGAAACTTCTTCTTCAGATCCACCGTCAAAATAGTGGCACAGACATCAAGGACCGTTGGGACCCTCCATTCAATACATGACCTCACTCAATCTCACCCGTCAGATCATGCTTCCTACCTCCAGCCCCTCTCAGTCCCTCCACACTTTCTCTCAATTTTACGTGCGTGAATGCCACAGCCCAATTGAACTTAAGCTGATGCTCGGTGATTTGGGGCCCTTGTAAAAATCATTTTTAATTTTAACAAATTGAAAAAGACACCCTTTTTTTATAAATAATACGTTAAAAAATGAGAGAAAAAATATATACAAATTTTACATTCTTGCAAAAATAAAAAGACTAGTGGCATATATATCTTTAACAATAACTTACTCGTAGAGATACTATATATCATGTCTACGTTAAAAAATAAATAAATTCATTTTAGCTTATAAGATTATTTTTCAGTAATAAAACTAAATAATTATAAGACATCACAGAAGTAATCCCAAAAATCAAAATACAAGCCAAAAAAATACAAGGCAAAAATTTAGGAATAATTATTTTAATTATTAAAAAACATTTAATATAATAAATAAAAATTATTTTTGAAATTAAAAATAACAAAAAATTTACTGTATATTTTAAATGATTTATGAATATTAGATTTTTAATTTGTATAATACTTTACCCAAATTTTTTTCTAATTTTTTTTTGTAGTTATTCATTTTTAATTTAATAATTTCTAAAAAAAAAAAAATCCTTAAGAGGACGTGTAGTGCACGGGAACGAGAGCGGTTAGTGAGCTTAGACTAACAGAACTCCGGGGTCAGATTCTATGTGTTAAAGTGTACGTATGGTTAGGATGTAGTGTAACCCATCATAAGATTGTTTCGATCTGGCGGGTTTAAGTAAGCGGGCCCAATGACGGGTGGATTCCTGTGGTGGCACCAAATTTTGCCTCTCAATACTAATAGCGTTCAATACCCAATCACATTTAAAAATGTCGGCATGAATTTTGTCATTTTTTATTCATATTTTTTTTCTATTATTAGGAACGTGACCAGAGAATAAAATATCTGTTCTATAAATAACAAATAACAAAATTCACAAAAAGGTTTTTAGTTAAAGTATTTTGTATTTTATAGAATAAAACTTACTAAGTGATTTTTTCTTTAAAAAAATTCCAAGTAATCAGCTGTTTTTGATCCTTTTTTTTTACCCATCATAATTTGTTTAAATATACATGAACAATGATCAATCTTTGGATTTACTAAGAAGAAAGAATTACTTTTGAATTATTTTGTGAAGAATATTTATCCTCTATATTTTTAAAAATATTTGAAAATATTATTTCCTACTAATATTATTAAACGTAATCCTATCCATGATTGGTGATAGTTGATGTTTGAATAATAGCCCTAAGACGATGAATTAATTTATTATATGATGAAGTTGCATACAAAAATGGTAATGGAATGAAAGTTGCTTATGAATGATAATCTATAATATTTTTCCTTTATTTTTATACACATAGAAATGGAGTATTAAGTTAATTTATACAATATGATACGAAAATCACAGATACTCCAATTTAATCATAGCAAAATGATAATTTTAGAATGTATTGGAAGGATATAGTAGCGCATGAGCCACATGGTTCAAATTATTTCGTCTTATTACTTGTCCTAATATGGCCATTTCCAATTTCCAAATAAATCTATTTTTGTTACTATCACCTTTCTAAATACTTTTAATTTCTTTTAATTAAAAGTTAAATTTCGTACAAAAACATATTATATACATTGTTTTGGGTCCATATTATAGCTGTAATCATCCACTTTAACTAATTTTCAAATAATTACCAAAAAGAAGGAGAAAAGAAGACCTTATAAGAATTCACCAAATGGGGTAATGGAATATTTATGTTACCATTTCGAAAGGATATCAACTTGAGATATCATATACATAAAATTTAATAATTACTTAAATAAAAAACATATAAATTTTATCAAATAATTAGAAAAGAGTTTTTATTTTATTTAATTTTATTTATTTAATTTTTAGCAGTGAGGAAAGGACAGTTGGGTACACATAAATGCGAAGCCCCTCAACGCAAAGACTGGTTGCAGACAGAGCCGGCCACTTAGCTTAACTTGGAAAACCCAACAAAACAGAACGCAACAGAACAGAACAGAGCAAGCAAGCAAGAAGCTGCCAAGAAGAGCAGAGAGCTGATAAAGCTCATCAAAATTCAATTAATGAAAATCTGATGGGATTCACTTTCAAAGCGAAAGCGAAGAGCAAGAGCGGCGGCAGCGATAACTGGGGCATGGGTTTACTTTTAATCTTGTTCCCAGCAGATGACAACAACAACTGCAACAACAAGAGTACTTCCATTCTTGAACAAAACAACAACAACAATATCTTTTCTTCATCGTCTTCCCCATCTTCGCAATCTCCTTCTTTACACTCCATTCGGTCAATCAGAAGAACAAGCTCGAGCCTTTTGTTCACCAAAGCTCAATCCACCATCTCTATTTGTGCTCTCTTAGTTTTCCTCACTCTCCTTCTCTTCACTCTCTCCACTTTCGAGCCCACCCTGCCCACGCCCACCACCATCAAAACCCCACGAAGATTTTTAGCTCAGAAATCTCCCAACCGTCGCTCTTCATTGGTTTCCTTCTTGGGAATGTGGGACGACACTCAGTCGAGTTACCGTAACAGGCGTGCGAATGAGGCTTCTTCGATCGCGTTGCAAGGGATGGGGACACTGTACAGGCGCGGCACGCGGGCTATGAGTGATCTCGTCGTTGCCCACGTGGCGGAGGATGTTAACGATGACGAATTTCTTTTGTTCTTGAGGCTCCTGCATCGCTCTGGCCTCACCGCAAGAGCTGACATAGCTTTCCTGTTCGGTTCCTCATCGTCTTCGTTGTCCAAATTTGGTTCTGCAATCAGCGAAGAGAATGAGTCGTTCTTGAAACTCGTCCAGCATTACAAGGAGTTGAATGGGACGAGGAGGAACAAGAACTCGGCTTTGAGCTTTGATTTGAGTCATTTCACGAAGCCGGGGAAGAAAGACATGGGAGAGCCTTTTTGGGGGAAGAAAATTCGAGGGAATTACAGCAACTCGTCGGTGGAAAACGGCGGTGATCATCCAACTGAGTTGACTCGGTTGAATTATGGATCGATTGTTGGTTTTGAAGTAACCGAGTTAGACCCGGAAAACTCACTCTCTGGTTTTCTCGACCACGTTCCAATGAGTCTGAGAAGATGGGCTTGTTACCCAATGCTACTCGGCCGCGTCAGACGTAATTTTAAGCATGTAGCGTTAATAGACGTGAAAAACTTGCTCTTGGTCAGTGACCCACTCGGCCGAGTCAGGAACTATAGTCCCGAGTCAGTTCATATCTCAATGAAGCAAGACAGCAAGCGCACAAAGCGAAACTCGGACAAAACTCAGTCACACCCTCAGGCTAACTCGGCCATTATAATGGGCGGGACTCGGGGGGTCCGGCGGCTATCAAATGCCATGTTGACAGAGATAGTCAGAGCCGCAATGCAGCACAAGAAGAAGGGTTCAGTCACCGAGTCAGGAACGCTGAGTCAACTCGTGAGCAATGAGCATATCCTGAAGAATATCAATTTGATTACGTCAACCGAGTCAATAACGGATGCGAGTTCACTCATTGGGTCAAACAACAATAACAACTCGAATTCAGCTTTGATGGGTTACAATATAATGCATCGTGGTAATAGCAATCACAATGGTGTCGTTGATTCCATAATTATGAAGCTAATATGTTCATGTGAAGTAGATTCTTCTTCTGTTTATAAAAATTGTTAGCATACAATTTTAAAGATAAAATTAGATAGAATCTTTATTTTTTTCTATAATTTTTAAATAAGAGAAGGATGATGTATAAGTTTTGTTCTTTCTATTGTTTCTTCTTTTGTTTAATATTGTAAATTTAATTAGTTTGTTGTTATATGATGATGCGTACAATTTTCCTGGGATAAGTATTGGAAATTGGCTAGAGAATGTTGTGGGTTGTAGTTGTTAATAAATGACAAACAAGAGCCGGAAAAGAACAATTAGGATTTTGGCATTTATAAACCCCTTGTTGTATTCGTAATTTTATGAAGATTCGATGATAATCCTATTAGATTAATATACGAATTTAAGTCAATTTAACAGTTGTTCTTGACTCGATAATCAATATAAAATAGATATTTTGACATAATGATGAAAAGTTGGCATTATGAGATGTGAAAAGCAACGTGTATATTAAGGCTTTGAAACAAAAACCACATGTAATATAACTAAAAAAAAAAACCTTGTAAACTTTTTTTTTCCCCAATGATGAATGCACAGTAAACTCATGCCTTGCCTCTTTATTGTTAGTAATTTGGTTAAAAGTAACATGAAATTGGATGAGGAAATTTATTTCAAATGTGACTTTTAATCTTTTATTTTGCTAATACCTTTCCAATTATTTTGATAATTGGTTAGGGAGAAATAATTATAAATTAAATCACTAAAAGAATTGGTGAATTAAAACTAAAAGGAAAAAAGGAAAAAAATTGTGTTCTGAGGACTAAATTGCAGGTTTGACTAAACAAATGAAACATCATAATTAGGCAACTATTTAGGCTTCATTTTTTTGACTTGATGAGACAATAGAGATCGCTTTATTATGGCAAATTAGTCTCATTTAAGTCATGTTCCAAAGTTGAAAACCGAAGTGAGAAAACAGAGAAAACAAAACAAAAAAGCAACTTTTGTTATGCATATGACTAAACAAATCAATGACTATATCTCTTAAACCTCTCTTCTTAATGGATGACCAATTTGTGAAATGGGAAAGCGATCAAAGGGCGATAAAAGGGGTTGATTGGTTGATGCTTTCTAGGAATAGAAAGTGAGAGAAAATACGAGAGAAAATATTATTAAGTCATGGAGGGAATGTGAGGCAACTAAATATTAGATTAACGATAGGGAGCTGTGAACACATTGATTAAACCCCATGTGCTTTTGTGAATCTTGGCTGCTTGTTCTCCGTGTTAACTTTCATTTTTATGCTTTTAATGCATAAAAAGATCAATATCGTGATGCTTACGCGCCCTTGCTTTTGCCTTTTGCCTTTTGCCCTTTGCCAGCTCTTGGCCAGCCAAACACGCCCTATTCACATCACTCCTTAGTAAATATTGCACATGCCATTACATGATTGAATCGAAGTCTATATTAATCCAAGAAATTAATAGTTATCTTATGTTGCAGGCTCATATGGTTTAATTTACAACATGTACTTTGAAATCATTAGTAGGGTAACAAAATTCAAGCAATAATGGTATATTTATAAAGTTTGTATATTAAGCATCGTCACAACAAATTTAACATGCATATATAACATACAAGTTTGAAACATATATTTAGAAGTAAAAAAAAAAAAAAATTATAGAAATCGAGAACCTATACTTTCAACTTTTAATTATATAAAAGTTAGAAATAGGTGTTTTCAAGTTTTTTGAAATTAACATATAAAAATTGAAAATAAATACTTCCGATTTTTTTGAAATTTTTCTTAACTTTTATATATGCATTCCCAACTTTTATAGGTATTATTCCAAAATTTTGGAATTAGATGCATGACGCACCCAGCAATTACACCTACATTTCAGTACTTACATGTTATTAATAATTTATCGATTATTATATTGCTTAGAATGCAAAATCGAGACATAAACTTTATTGCATTAATGAAACTCAAATTAGAAAACATAGAAGAGATAAAAGATTATATTTATTTAATAAGGGGTTTAATGGGATAGCAGGGAAAGGAGTGTGGAATTGTGACTTCCAATGCCGATCTGTTTGATCTATATTTGAAGGGCTGACATATTATTAACAGAGCATGAGTCTTGGTTGACTTGCTTTTACTATCAAATGCAGGCTTGTTGGTATTGGTTGGTTTAGTATTGATTTGGCAGCCAGGTGGGTTTGGTGAGATGGGAGACTCCTGTTTGTTCTGGTTGCTCTTTCAAATTTAGTATTGTGTAATGTTTACGTACCCAGTGCTGCAGACAGTGGGTCATTCTAATTAATTTCTATTTAAGTGTTAGTACAAGTATAATAACTATTCGAAGAATTTGGAATGATAAATTATATCTAGGTTAAAGTGTAAAGTCATTAGCCAAGTCTTTTAATAATATTGATGCTCACTTGATACTATTATTAAATTGATTATAGGGTATGAAAATATATAGAATAATACAACAATATAAATTTTTTTTTTATATACAACTTAGTGTGGTAGAAAGAGAAGCAGTGGACAACATTACAAAGATGTTAAATCAGGTTAAAATAGATGATGTGATAAATTAATAATAAATGAGCACGATTTAATAAAAGAGTTTATATAGAGAATTTATATTAGAATTCATTTGTGCAACAATATTTACAAAAATGAAAATGAATAGAGGGACATATGTAAAAAGATTGGAGAGTTAATATCAACAATTATTTTTTAAAGGTAAACATATATTTATTTATTTTTTGTAATTACAAAATCTTTAAATTGATACAAAAATTCTTTAAATCTTATTTTTGAGACTTATTAACCCTTAAGTTAAATTTAGACTTTTTAAATTTTGGAACAATAACATATCTAAATGTTAATTCTTGTACGTCTATATTTTCTTCCAAACTTCATCATATTACTATTATATTATATTTGATCACGGCAACTTTTAAATTTTAATTAGTTTCACCCTAATTTTACGTCATAAAAAAATCCTTGCTATTTTACCACAATGGGAAGGGAAAAAGCCAGTTAATTGCATTAAAAAAATTAATTTTTTTATCAAGTTGAGAGAATTTTATAGTTTTAGATGAGTGGTTTCGAGGATTATTGGTTGACACTTCAATTATTTTAGACCACACTTTATGTTACTAAAAGCGAATATTATTCCTTCACGAGTGACTGATAATTTTCTGTGCATTCTTGTAAAGCACATAAGCTTTATGCATGCTACATGAATTTTGTGTAGAGAGAGTGTAAAATGTTTGAACACTTTACATAAGAATAGTGTTTAACTCCAAATTTGTATTATAACACACACAAACTAAAATATTATGTAAAATTAAGCATATAGCTTCAAGTGAGAATAGTTAAACATTGATCTTTTTCTTATTATTGAGTTTTAGAAAGTGCTTATATAATTTATGAAAAGTGATTTTATGATTTTCAGATTAGTAAAACAAGAATATCAAGATAATCAATAGTTGATTTACAAGGTCTTGTGTTCAAGTATAGATTGCTAGATTACGCTTTATCGTCTCCTCAAACCCACGATGTGTGAAATATCTCGCAGGATTAATAATGGAGAGGCTCGAGCCAAAGACCCACGATTATAAAAAAATATATATATAATAATAATAATAACCACATTTCTTTATCTATTTAAAAAATTTGCTAATAATTTTTTTAAATATTCATTCTTATGATAACATTTCCATTGAATTATAGGAAAATCAACGTTGAATCTTAAAAATATATAAAAGTCAGTTTTCAAGTTTTTTTTTTAATTTTCTTTTCAAAACTAATTAAAAGTTTGATATTGAAAGGGTCCTAAACATTTACACACACACACTAACATCACCATCGTCTTAATTAATGAAAAAACATCACTTTACTGTCATTGGATACAGTCGGCAAATAGAAATATGAGAGGGACAACCATATAAATATTTCATTTTCCATCTTATCACTATCCAAAATAATTAACTTCTAATTAAAACCCAATTAAAACTTTGAGAGGCACATTTTCGATTTTCCTGGCAAAAACTTCTACTTAAGCTCTCATATTTGCAAGCATCTTACCAGAGTTTTAGGGTTGTCAATTTTATATCAAAATCACTCCTTAATTCAGTAGTTCAAGATTTTTATTTTTTTAATATTTTTAACATGTGGCCTCCAAGTAAAGTTAAAAAAACCCTACTTATTTGAAAATATATTAGTTTTTTTTTTTATGTTGAAAATTTTGAGTAAGAGTATTATAATATTATTTATTTAGAAGAATCTTTCCTCATAAGGTATATAGTAGGGACTAAAGTCAACTTGATTGAAGAGTTGATGCAAAATAAAGATAAGCAATGAATATTTATTTTTATTTTTTTTGAAAATCATAGTTTCTTCAGTTTCTGTTGTCTCAATGACTTTTAGGAAAAAAAATATTTTTATTTTTTTATTAAATTAACATTATATTTTCTTATTCCGAAAGGAAAACTATTCTCTTTTTTCAAATCTCTCTTTTCGACAAGAGTGCCCAAAAAAGATGTTCTATTCTTCTTTTTTCTTTTCTTTTCTTTTAACATATTCTTTTTATCCATTTTTAATTGGCTTTAAAAATTTGTTTTCAAGATACTTCCTAACATACCCATAAAATTCCATATGTATCTACAATCATTTCAATATTTCATTATATTTATTTGTAATTATTATCACATGATGGTGAAGGCAAAGTGAGTGCACAATATCATGACCAAATTATATAGGGAAAAAAAAAAACAAAAAGCAAAAGAGAAACTGCAACATCATGGTTCAAAATTCAGCTTTGGATGCTCATCCCACCACTCAATAATCACTAAACCAAGTGCTTGCTACATTCATTACAAAAGCCAAATCCTATCCACCGACACTCCCCAATTTGTGGTTGCCACGTGTCCTCAAATAATTCATACAAGACCATCACTAGCCTATTTAAGGGATTGCATTTGTGCCATATAGAGCGAGAATAATACTTGTGGAGCCCTATACTGAAAGAGAGAGACCTCAATTTGATTCTTTTATAACTAAAAGTGTTCATTATTTTATAAAAAGATGTTATACGTGATAAACTTTATTATATTTTAATCATATATGTGAAATGAGTTTCAGCGAAAACGATTAGAATAGATTTTACAATATTGATGGATAATATTATATTCGAGAAGTGACTCTAAAAATTCTTTAAAATAATTGCAAAAGAAATTGAAAATATTGTTGATTTGATCATCAAATTATGTTTATTTGAATCCTCTAGAAGATACTGTCCAAGTCTAGCCAGGGGGCATTTATTTATTAAGTAGACGCTCCGTTCAACGACGCTTAATGTGTGTGAAATTGAGTGAAGAAAGAAAGGAAAATTCCATAAAGGATTATGATAAGGACCTCAAAATTGGCTTTATTTTATGGTCGGCTAAAATAGTAGATAGGAGTTGCTAGGGCAAGGATGAATTTGAAGAAAGTTCCAAATTTGTTGTATGAATGCAGGCTTTTTAAGTCTTAGAGGCTCCACCTCCACTTGCTTCAATTTTCCCTTTTGACATTGAGATCGAGTTTGAGGATCTTCAATGTGCCTCCAAAAGCTTTTAATTCCTTCCTTCTATGGCCCATTTTACCAAATTTATTTGTGACCTCTTTCAACATTCTACTATAGATAATGCCACCCTTTTTTTTGTTCTTTTCTTTTGGTCTTAACCTTCGTGTATTACTTTCTAAACCACATGATTTTTTTAAAGAAAAATCATGTTATATTATTTTAAAATCACATATTTTGTATATCTCACTTTTTTTTTAATTTATAAAATTATTTATATTTTAGTTCGATAATATTATGAAATCAATATTAATCGATGAATATGGTTTTCAAAAGTGTTGTTTTCTTATTACCAATCTAACAATTGGAATAATTTGATAATATTACTAAATCAAATAACCCCTCAAGTCAATATATGACATAATATCATACAAATAAAAAAAAAAACACATAATAGCTTCAAAAAAATGACGTTTTCAATTCTAAAAGAAACATTCTTTTTGGTTTTTGAGAAGAAACATCATGTTTTGGAGGTAGTGGTAACCGAGTAGGATTAATCAAATTGATCGAACTAACAAAAAATAATAACAAAAGAAGGAAATTAAATGTTTATATCCATGGTAGATTATGATAAACTAATGTGATTTTCCTAGCAAAACTAAAGTTAGTTAAATTTTTTATTTGATCAAGGATCGCATTTTAAATCCATAATATAGGGTATACATGATAAACTAATGCGATATTTGTTAAACTTCGTGACACCAAGTAGCATCAACAAACCCAAATGGGTAATATATGGTAAACACCCATTTCGGATTTCATCTAAAACGAATTAACTAATCAAAGCCCACAACTCGCAAGCAACCCTTTTCGCAAGAAAACAACAACAATAATAAAAAACTCATAAGGGATCCCCAAAACGAGGGAGGGAGAGTGACACAAAATTGTAAGAGAAGCTTTGAAGGCTCCATTGGCGTGCGGGCGCGCACATTAATTTAATGAACCTCAAAGTGGAGAACAAGGGCCCAAATTTGCACGAGACCGCGCCGAAAGCTTTTAAATTCAACGCCGCTCTCTCCTGCCCAAGTCTACCAACTGTTGCCTATTTGATTCATTGCATTGCTTGTTATTTGATTGATTAAATAATAAGTTAGTGAGTGAATAGTAGCGATAGAGATGTCGTATGCACAACGGTGCAATTTAAAGCTGGAGTACTTGAATTTAAAATGCTTTACTTGACTTAGTTACTAATTAATTGGTCACATTTGTTGTTGGGCGATGGAGTTTAAATTATGATTTAAAAGTAGGAAAGCATATCAGTATACCGTTTTCTTAACGTTATGGGGTATAGGGTTAGGGTACTGGTTTTTGAATCCTTTTTATCATTTTTTTAGTGAAAGGATTAATTAGTTTATGGAGTTTGAATACGCTGAGATATCGTATTTAGGGCTTCATGATCTTCCTCTAACAATTTATCTCAAAAATAATTAACAAAAAAAAAAAGATCATAAAAAATATTATTAAAATCCTTCAAGATCTTCTTCTTGCAATCATCAGTCATGATTTTGATTACAACTCGACAACTCTTATAACATCAAATAATAAAATACCAATTAAATTTAGTATTGAATATATTTTAAGTTATAATAAAACAATATAATTTTATGCTTTAGGTATTATATTTTTTATATTTTATTTAATTAATATTAATAATTTATTTAATAAGGTATTTAAAAGATATACAGGGTATGAATTGGATATAAGTATAGTTTAGACTCATATCCTTATCATACCTATACATTTTAAGATCTAATTTTTATATCTTTATCCTGCTTAAATTTATAAATGTGATATTTATACCCTCCTCGTTATAATATAAGTAGGCAAGTACGTGGGCAAAATTATCGCCGTAACCGTATTATGAATGTTTTAGTTTAGTAATGCTCGTTCACGTGATCGTTAGATTTAAATGATCTGTTAGTTGTGTTGATTAGTTGGATTAATGAAAATATGTATTTGATTTTAGTTAATTAATCACTTGACTTGACATATATAGCATAATAAAAACGTGTAGTGTTGGAAAATGGAATTTATGATTTGAAAGAAAACGATGCCAGCATGTTGGTGGTATGACATATTGGTATATGATTTGTCGCAAGGAGTGGTTTTGATTTTGGTAAAATTTTTTGTAGGGGAGTTGGCATAAACACTGTTTTGCACTGTTTGATACTGTAGTTTAACTGCGTTTACAACATTTACACTGAAAAAACCAGTCGTACCAGTACACTGCATGTACTGTAGACTGACACTGAAATAATATTACACTTTGTAAACAATATCCTAATTTCTTAGTACATGCGTGATAAAAATGTAGTTACGTATACATATTATTTGCACATCAATTCTTGTAACTTGTTACTTTGAAAATAATAATTAATGCTAACATGAAATTTTCATTGATTTTCTTTGTACAACTTATTTTTTCAGTCTTTTTTTTTGTATAAGAAAAGTTTCTAACAGGTTTTTAAAAATTTCAATAGAATCTTTAAACAAATTTAAATGAAATTATATATATATATATTATCATCTATTTTGTTCTAACTAAAATTGGAGAAAAAAAAGAAGATTTGAAGTGTAAAACTATGTTTTTCTCTTACGTTTACGTCCAAAATATTAGTATCAAAGTGCCTTTGCTTTTTTTTTTTTTATTTAATAATGAAAATTTAATTTTGAAGGTATGTCATTAACCATTTTTAAAATTCTTTTTAAAAGTATAAAATTTAAATCTAACTTTAATAAAATCGCAGAAAAGTTCTTGAAGCAAAATTTTGTCGAAGCTTAAAAGCTAATCCCCTCAAATTATTTTCAGTCAAGTCACTTTTACCCGAGAGAAGGAAAAGAGATATTGTTTATAATTTTCAATGAAGTGACCCTCTTTGTCTTTTTGTTGCCTAATTCTTGTGATTAGATTCCCTATCAAGAAATTATCCTCTTGGATTTAAAAAAGCACTTAATTTATAAGCAATTCGAATTGTTTAATCGCTTGGTTGTTCTATATATGAGTCGGTTCATAAACAAACACAAAACAACAAACATCAAACAATCATCCATAACCATAAAACTCTATCTTCTTCAACCACAAATTAACATCTTTATCAAATAAACCTTTTACCAAATACATTCTCTTAAAAATCCCAAACCACCCACATTCTAAATTAAATGATTTTTTGAAGCATCTAATTACTATTAATAAAGTGGCCGGGGACTTTTCTAGATCATTTAAAAGTTTTTTAAATGATCTAAAAATAATTTGATCACTTTCTATAAGATATGGTTAAATAATGACCAAACAAGTAGAAGCATATATTCCAACATATAGAAGATATAGCTGGCTAGGCTTGATTATGACTCTTTCATCACATGTGAAGCCTTGTGTATCACTAAATAAGCTTCATGTGACACCTAATACTTGCAAAACATTGATGATACGTGTCATGCTTGGATATGTAATATATCAATCATGTGACACCTAATTAACCTAGTGTTTTAGGAGTCATATTAATTTTACTATCATGTGACTATAATAATTGTTTTAGGAGTAAAATAATAGCATAACATTACTTGTTTTACCTGGAAATTAATATTGGGTATATGTGTAATTTTATTTTTAATTAAAAACAAAAACTTTCTTTTTAAGCTATTCCAATTGTTTTATCACCTTGGTTGGTTTAAGTCAATTGAAGTCCGAAAGAGTATGGAAAAATTAAATAAATAAATAAGGCAAGCAAAATTCTTTGCGTTTTTGTAATATTTGAATGTTTAATTGCATATTTTGCCAATTAATTTTGAGAATAAAGATCATGGAAATAATTAATGGGTTGTAGAAAAAAATAGAAAAAAAATATTTTTAATTAGAAAATTGTGCATCATCAAAATATATAAAACATGTATTGATATTTTCTAATTGACATTTTATGGAAGATGAGTTTAATTCTCTATATCATTTTCTCTTTTTCTTTATAAAAGTGTACCAAATGAATTGAGTGAGGGTTTATTCATATGGAGGGTTTTCAATTTTGAGTTTTCGGGACGGAACAAATAAAACTAAATTAAAAATTGTATGAACAAATGAAAAATCGTCAAATTAACCTTCAAAGAATCCAGAGCAGCCACGAGCCAAGAATCAAAATGGGCTGCTCTGAAAGACTGAAATTGTTTTAATACTCTTGACAAAGCTGGATTTGGTTAAGTGGAGTTCCTTTGAATGTGGCAATTAATTCTTCAAAGTTAAGGGTCAAGTTTTGGTTGTTGTCTCAGGTTGACATTGATCTCCTGGCATGCGGTAATAATCACTGTTAAGGTTTACAGAGAAATAGTATTATAAAAGTTGGTTAAGTATGATAATTAAGAATTGATTATTATAACTTGTGGGCATGGTAAATTATTAATTATAATATTCAAATCACATGTAATTTGCTCGGCGTGATGGGCTCTCAGTCATTAAGAATATAATTACTTCAATTAGTTTATGTAATCCTTCTCCCTAATTCCACTGCTTCAATTCAGCACATTCCAGGATCTGTGTGCATGCTCAAAGTCTCAAAGCTTTCAAATTAATAATTAAAGATTTCAAATTATGCTCTGCCATGCTATTTGGGGATTCGATTTCTATTGCACTACTAGGAACATAAAAAAAAAAAACATATTTCACAAAATTAAAAAAAGGATTTTGGGGTAGTAGATAAGTTGAAATAAAAAACACTCCAAATATGTTATTCTATCTCTTTTTATTTTTCCTTCATAATCGCATCCTAGGTACATTTGAAAAAGAAAATAAAAGAAAGAGTCGATTGCCATACCCTTCACCTAATCATAATAGTGTTCGGGACAAGAAATGTCAATTGATTAGAAGTGATTGTTAATTGAAGTGCTGTGGGATAATATGTGTTTGGCCTTTTGCTACTTACATTTATGAATAATAAAAGAACACAAGCTTTGTTAATTAACCTGATAGACAAGCCTTTCCAGCTTTATTGCCTACATCAGTGCATGGCATCGCAACCGCAAAATTAGCATACACTTATGTAAACCACCCACCACTTTAATTGATTATATTATTCGATTTTATTCTTTATAAATTGGAGTAATAATCATAGATAAACTCCTCTTATCATCATTGTCCCTCTTTACACTACCTTTCAGTTTATATTAACAATTTTGTTGCTTGCTTAAGGGTCCGCTGCTTCAATCTTTTTAAATTAATTATTGAAAACTTTGTTTAGTCAAGAATAAACGCTTTAGAGTTTGATTAGATCAAAGTCTCAACTAAGATCACGTATTTTTAACCAATTCCCAAAAATTAATTTTTGTTTTATTGGACTTCAGGCTTCCTCTCAATTACTTTTTACAACTAATTAACTTAAAATGGGATTTACCATGTACGACTTGATATATAACATTAATAATAGTCAACCAATTTTATTAATTTGATAATTTTATTGAGTTGGTAATTTTTTACGAATATAACTTAAATAGTATAACTAATAAGTTGATTTTGTGTAAATTCAAACCTATATAATCCATGCAACAAGAACCATTCTTCAGCTAGTGGTGCAGATCGGAAATATACTTAGGCCATTAATGTATAATATGATTTAATTGATTAATCTTATTATTATAATTGTATGAAGGGAAATTCCTTTCTTCCTCTACCATTTCATTTGGGGATAATTCAATATGCCCCCTGAGGTTAGGTCAAAAGAAATTGAGGACCTCAGTTTTCTGAAACCTCAGATTGCCCCCTGATGTTACTGTAGCAGTGTTAGATTTAACAGAAAAATACATCAAATAGTAACTTAACGCTAATAAGCAGCAAAATAGACTATAATACCCTTTTTTAAAAGGTTTTGATAAAGTCAAATAATAATAAGTTAATAGAAAAATTAGAATCAAAATTAATAAAATTAAAATAAACTCTTCTCTCTCCTCTCTCTCTCTCTAAAATGTTTCTTCTACCCCTTTCATCTTTGGATTTCTTCATCTTTTCATCCAGGTTGTCTTAAATAACAAAACCATTTAGTAATTTTGCTGCTTATTAACGTTAAGTTACTATTTGATGCATTTTTCTGTTAAATCTAACGTTACTACAGTAACCTCAGGGGGCAATATGAGGTTTTAGAAAACTGAAGTCTTCTATTTTCTTTAGGCCTAACCTCAGGGGACATATTTAATTATCCCTTTTATTTGACCCCATTTCCAAGTATACATCAGTCAAAGTCTCCAAATTGTCCTTAGCCTTATTTAATTTGCAAATTAGTACCTCTCAATTGATTAAGCTCAATTTTCAATGGATATTTATCAACTAGAAGGATAAATATGTAGAACCAAAGATGGGGCGATTTTTTTTTTTATCTGAAATCTGAATAAGTTTGAATATAAAAATCGGAATGATATGATTGATTTTTTGCTTTAAGATCTGAATTGAAATGTCTAAAAAATAATGAATTTACACATATATCCTAATTTATATATATTATTTTCACTTGTGATTTTATTTTCCATAGAAAAAGTATTTGTATATCAAAATTTTGTTATGAATTTAATTTATTTGAATGTGCATAATTGAGAAATAATTTATTTTTTTAAAAGAATTTCATATATAAATAAGCTAAATGACCATAAAATAATTTTAAAATATATGCAGAATTATAATATAAAATTAAAAATAAACAATAGTGTTTCAAAATTAAAATATTAAGCTATGCACAAATTGATAATAAATGAATTTTTATAAAAACTTTTAAGAGAATCAAAGAAGTAATAAATTATTCATATATTTATATTAAGATAAAATTTAAAATTTTTAGCTTTTTATATTTAGATAAAAATGTCTTAGATTAAGTCTTACGTAAAAAAAAAAAATCACTATAAAAAGATATGAAGTCTGCGAATAAGTTCAATTCAGACTTTAGATCAAAAAAACAATAAGTCCCTTAGCGTTAAAGGTGTATAAGAAATTTTTTTGGTAAATATATGTAAAAGCAAAGGTGAAAATTTTGTAACGTAAAATTTTACTACAATTCTTAAAACAAATTTCTAGCTATTCATCTTACATAATTCCATGATTGAAATAGTTGATATGTTTATATGGTTAAATGTAAATTCTATGTTTTTAATTTGGATTATGTTGGATGAATGGTTATAAATTTGTGTCACATATTATATTATGTTAGCAAATTTAAATTTATTTTAAATTTGCGGATATATATGTTCTTGACTCTTGGCAAGCCGAATATTACAGAATAGACCAAATGAACTGCCCCCTAATTGGGCTAAATAACATGGGCTAGGATGGGCTGTAGTACATGATTAAATGTACTCTGTCAACCCAAAAGCAAGCATTTGAAACCGGGTTCGTTTTGAATGACATGGACTTAAATTAGTTACTTTCTCTTATAAAGCACTGAAAAATTAATGTTTGAAGTCAAGTTATAAGATATATACAAATTAGTCCTTCAAAATTATATGATGCTTTCATTTGAGTGCTAATAAAAGGATCAACAATATGTTCAAATAAATTTTACTACAACTTCCGAAAAATTAATTGTGTACTTAATTGAAAGTTAAAATGATGTTACAAGCATCAGCCAAACTCCAACTTCAAAATATTTATGAAAGAACAAATAAGATGCTGTCATTTAAGGAAAGGAGCAAAAAAGAAAATAATGCTTTCAGAATCACAATAATGCAAGTTGAATTATCTGCAGAAGTGTGTGAGTATATATATATATATATATGTATGTATGTATATATATATATATATATATGTATGTATGTATGTATGTATGTATATATTTCGATTCTAGATATAATGCTATCAAGAAAAGAGCAAAACATAGAAGATCAACAAATTCAAATGTGAAGAAAGTCTTCGAGATGACTGCACAATTTTCCTTAGCCTACACGAGAGCTGCAAGATAAGAAAAAAAAAAAAAAAAAAGCTTTAAGTTGAGTAGAAATTGGCAAACTAAGGAAACATTCAGAAAGAGAATAAAAAAGAACACACACACATATATATATATATACACACACACACACACACTAAGGAAACATTCAGAAAGAGAATAAAAAAGAACACACACACACACACATATATAGTTTAGTGCCTCGTCCAATTGATGATATTAGTGTTTGGATTAAAATCAGTATTTTTTAACTTTGAAGTTGAATTATCTGCGAGATTGAAAACTCATTTTGTTTTCTGTCTTTCTTTCTTTCTTTCTTTCTTTCTTTTTCTTTTTTTAAATAATTTATGCTCCTCATATTGACATGTAAGTGAGAAGAAAGACAAAAAAGTTGAGAGAAGGTAGAAACAGAGAATAGATAGTTTTGTTGCTGATTAAATCTTTTTCTTTTGAAATAAATCATTTTTAAATTAATTAATCCTGAACTCATCAAATTTTAATGAAAAGAGAGAACAAAAATTGAAAAGGTCTAATTTCAACTAATTAAGCATCTGATGACAAATTTACCTAACAATTGAAGAGAGAGCGGAGATGGATTAATCATACCTAAGTATATTGTTTCTGATATACAATATACAGTACTACTCATCATCAGTTCATCACTCTCATAATTTTGGCAGGTGATTGTAGTCCACGCTTTTCTCTTGTTTGTTCTCTGATTTTGCATCAACATCAGCCAGATTTTCCACTAAAGACCAAACACAAATAGGAAATTTTCAGCATGCTTTAGTCCACTGTAAAATTCCATAATGGTAAAATAAAATTATTGATTTGATTAATCCACACAAAAACGTAATGGCAACTGTTTGTCTCCATACATTTGTAGGTAAAGAGAAAAATGATTATATTATAACAACAACAGGCCTAAAAAGACCTCACAAAACTGGTGAGATATAATCTCTAAGCATGAAACAGAGATTCATACCTGTAAGTTTATCAAACTAAGCATTATGCAGATTATTAAGTATCTTTCAATCATGTCTAATTACTCAAAACTGAAGTATCTTTCAGACATTATAATTTTAACATATCTGTTACACTTGTATGTTTTGGAATAAAAAAAGAAAAAAGAATCGAGTCATTGATCTAGCAGGAATGATAACAAACGTACAGGTACAGCACTGTTCCTCTGCTCTATCACTTTAATGAATCTATTTAAATTCACGTTACTTTGAACAGAATAAATTAATTAACAAGAAAAAGCTCTAAATGACCACACATACATCCGTTGATGGATCTAGCTGTCAAGATCACTAGCTTTTGTTAAAGAATCTGTTGGCATACTTGAAATTTATCTTGAGAAAACTCTCTCTTCTGCATTGCATATTTATGAAATCATAAGACAACTTTACATGATAAAGATGCTTAGGGTGCATTCATTTATGTATCACAAAATAATTGTGTATTTTAAATTTTAAAAATAGGAATAACGCATTCCTCGAACCATCTTCAGAATATTATTTTTAGCAAAGTGTCATTTTCTTACCATAAGTGTTTCATCCTCTTCTAATTTCTTCTCCTGTCATATTCTGGAACCTATATCAGAAAGTAAACAATGTAAAAGAATTAGAACAGAAATTATGAACCAAATTTGTAACCTTCTATTTGATTAGTGGATGTTTAATGTGTGTGCTTAAAATGTAACGGCAAAACGACGTCAATGTGACTGCAGAATCATGCTGTACAGATTAATTCGTTCACTGCTCAAAATAGGTGGACATAATATGATTACTAGAGTTCTTTTGAAAAAAGTTAGATTAGAATCAGTGTCTAAAATAATACTTATGCAGCAAGCTCATAAAGTACGGAATTGTTCATGTGCACAAGACTTGCGAAGAACCTTGAAGAAGCAACGCTAACAAGCTTATTGAAAATAACAGAGATATAACATGTATTCAGATAGAAAAATCTCTACAAAATTTGTATCAGCAATGCAATATTTATTTTACAGAATAAGTCTACTTAGCGGAAAGCATTTCAGGAATAAAGCTGACCATTAGAGTTCAATGATACTGATATTATAATATAATAGAATTCAATCATCAATACCTTTTCTGCAGCTTTGCTTTGCAAAATATTAAGCATTGCATCGACTGACAGTTGCATGCCTAGAGTGCAAAAACAAAGAATAGAAGAATACTTTGATATCCAAATTAATATAAATAACAAATAAAAGGTGGAGTTTGAAAATACCTTCATAGATTTCAATTCATCTAGTGCAGCAAGGATGTCCACTCTCTTTTGGAATCCAATGTTTTGTACTCCAAGGGTTTCATTGCATCCCCTGTTTCTTCCCATCTCTCTTCTTCTCTTCTTCCTCATCCTCAGCATTCTATAGTTCAAAATTATGAGTTTCAGAAACTCCACAACATAATCTGAATTTTGTTGCAAATTTGGCCTAGCAACTTGTGCATTTAAAATAAAATCTGAATATTTGGATTACAAGATATATCTGCAAAATCACTTAACGTTAAAATCAATTTACAAATTAGAAAACATTTAATTATACTAAATTAAATTGTGTTGCCTTTCAAGTAACATTTTCTTTGAGAGAATTAAAATTGGTGCCTTTGCAACTTGCAGTTGTCATCCAATGCTCATGGGAAATATCATTTAAGCCTTAATATGCTAATTCTTCAGCCGTCGGATCTGGGGCAGTTTTGTTCCGCACTTCTGTTCCAGCCTCTTCTTCCTTCTTTTTTTAATTCTGTCATATTCAGTCACATATCTCAGAAACTAAACATGGAAAAAAAAATTACAACAGAATCTATAAATTTAACTTTCACATGATTGTGAGTGCTTATCTCAAACGACTGCTTATTTCTATGTGTGTAATCTCAAGTGTTGTGATTTCCAGAATCATGCAGTGAAGATTAAATCTTGCAATGAATTTATTGTGTAAAAGTTGGATCTAATGGCAGTTATAATATTCAGGAATAAAAGATGACCCACACAACCGACCCTTAAATTCGAAGATACTGATTTATAATCCAATGTAAGCCATCAATATAATCCCATACCTGCGTTTTGCAAAAATTCAAGCAACGTATCCATCACTGACGTTTCATGTCTAAACTACAAAAACAAAGAAAAGAAAAAGAAGATCTTAGTATCTAAATTAATATATAAGTAACAAATACAAAGTAAAGTTCTAAATCTAACTTCATGGCTTGATTTCATGTAGCGAAATAAGGATGTGTACGACCCTTTTGGAAGCGCCAATGCATTGTTTGCTGTCAAGCCAGCTCATATAAGCTTAGTGGAATGTTATTAATTATCTCTGGTCCGTCAAGTTAGTTGATTCTGTTATTAGCATGTAATTAGCTGCAAAGCTTACTTTGTTAAGTTAGTTACTGGCTTGCTTCACCAGGTTCTAGACCTCGACAGGTGTGTTTATTGCATTGACTGTTGCCCTTGGGACCTCTGATTGCTGACACGTGGAAATCTCCCTGTAAAGTCATTCCTCTTTCTGTATATAAATGAAAATGAGCTCAGCTACCCGCTAGAGTAAAGTGTTAGGGATGCGATGAACACTCAGAACAGATTCTGAGAGAAAAATAACTTCTATTCACGGAGAAAATTCATATACAAAGATTACACAAAAACTCCTCAAAAACACTTTCATGGAGTTCTCCTAACTCTCTAACTCTCCTAAACTCTTTGGTTTAGATTTTTCTGATTCTCTTTGGAATGCATGGAGCTCTCTGGCTCTTTTCCTCCCAAAACTCTCTGGTTTTGGATTCTTTAGATTTTTTGGAACTCTCTGGCTCTCTTCCTTCCAAAACTCTTTGGTTTTAGATTTTTAGAGCTCTCTGGCTCCCTAGCTCTCAAAACTCTCTGGTTTTGGGATTCCCTCTGGAATGAATAACTCTGCAGAACCGTCCTCTATTTATAGGAGGAGTTCTGCATTACAATTCAGTAAGTTAGGTGAGGTTGGTCACCTAACTTTGGGTGGGTGGATGGTTGGCCACCTAACCATCACTTACGTCACCTACCTTCACCTTCCTTCACAGGGGAGGGAGGAAAAAACTCCATTTCCCCACATCATCGGACATGTCATCACCTCGTTAGCAGCCACGTCATCTGTGCCACGACATCACCACATCAGCCATGTGTCAGCCACGTCATTGCCACGTGTCCTAACATTGCCACGTCAGCACATCTTTGTAAAATTACATTTGACCTTTGTATTTTTGGGTAAGTACTTTTGACCCCATAAACTTTCTGAAATTTTCATATTAGTCCTTAAAATTTTCAGTTTAGTCCTTAAGATTTCCAAGCTTTATATTTCTTGTACAAAAAGAATTTTTGAGCCCCGGAAGAGGCTATTCCACCATTTTTGACCGTTTCGGACGTAACAGAGGCTCGGATTTTTGAAATTCAATTCCAATTTTAGTCAATTAATTGTTCTAAAAATAGAAGAATCATCCAGAGCCATGATTAAGTTGACAACAACCAACCACACACTATAGAGAGCCAGAATGGAGGATCTCCTTAGTTGTAAGGATCTATTTGATCCTATAGAGTTTAAAGGGCAGGGACCTGAGTCTGAGAAAGGAAGCAGAGTGGAAGAAGATGAACAAAAAAATTCTGAGGTGCCAGAAGAAGTTTCAGAAGCAGATCAGGAGGAGGAAAATAAAGAGATTGTTGAGCCAGGGGGAGCCACAATCATTTATAGAAGCTATTGTACCTTTTGGAGATGAAGAACCCCAGCTAAGACGATCTGAGAGAGGTAGGATTCCGTCAAGGAAATATCCGTAATCAGAATATACACTGCTTACTGATGAATGGGGAGCCAGAAAGCTAGAACTATGTAAAGACATAGTTGGATTAGAGGCTGTCTGATTATCTTTGTAGTTATTCCCTTCACATGGGATGGAAGGGGAGAACTGTTGGAGTTTTTTCTTCCGTCGCATGTGAAGGGAGGTGAAGGTAGGTGAGGGAGGTGATGGTTAGGTGGCCAACCATCCACCCACCCAAAGTGAGGTGACCAACCTCACCTAACTTGTTGAATTGTAATGCAGAACTCCTCCTATAAATAGAGGACGGTTCTACAGAGTTATTCATTCTAGAGGGAATCCCAAAACCGGAGAGTTTTGAGAGTTAGAGAGCCAGAGAGCTTTAAGAATCCAAAATCAGAGAGTTTTGGAAGGAAGAGAGCCAGGGAGCTCCAAGAAATCCAGAGAATCCAAAACCAGAGAGTTTTTGGAGGAAGAGAGTCAGAGAGCTCCATGCATTCCAAAGAGAATCAGAACAATCTAAACCAGAGAGTTTAGAAGAGTTAGAGAGCCAGGAGAGCTCCAGGAAAGTGTTTTTGAAGAGTTTTTGTGTAATCCTTGTATATCAATTTTCTCTGTGAATACAAGTTATTTTTCTCCCAGAATCTGTTCTGAGTGTTCATCGCATCCCTAACATAAAGTCATTGCATCTCCTATTTATTTATCAGTTCTCTCTCTCTTATTGAACCTCTAATTAACAAGCCCAAGTAAACATTAATTTATAATTCAATGCTAATTTTTAATCAAATTAGAGGAGTGTCTTTCACAGGCTGTTATATTACTGAATCTCCAAGCACCGAAGATGCAATATTTATTTATAAAACAAATAAGCTGAAATATTTTAAAAACAAAAAAACAGCAGACATTTCCTATGCAGAAAACCGTTTTCGAATTCGTTGTATTTCTGAAATCATCTTGTGTATAAAATTGATAAAAGTTCTAACTTGAATCAAATAAGCATTAATTTTCACAACAAATTTACCTGTTTAATAATTGAAGAAGAAGAAATTTTAGAAGAGAGAGGTAGATTAATCATACCTAATTAATTGCTTTGTTTGATGGTCACCCGATCAAGTTCAATGTTGGGGATATGAGCAATCTTGGGCCAATCTTCACCTTTCTCAGGTTCGCATCTTTCGACCAGTGTATCACAGTCTGCAATTGTTAATTCTCTCAGAGCAGTGAGGCGATTCATATTGTCCGGCAGAGACGACAATTCTGGACAGTCCTCAATATGAAGAAGTTGAAGTGATTTGAGATTTTGAATTGACTCTGGTAGTGCCCTGAATTCTGAACAATCTTCAATATGCAAGGTCTGTAGAGTGCCTTGAAGAAGCCATTGTGGCACTTCCACCAACTTTGGTATTTGTTGAATCCAAAGTAGTCGAAGAGGAGGCCCTGTGGTGTTGAGATCTCGACGACTGTCTTCCTTTCCTGATGCTATGCTCGAATTGAGAACAAGGCTTTCACAGTTATCCAATATCAGATTCTCCAATGAGCTTAAGTATTTGATATTATCTGCCAACGAGATTAGCTTTGGACAATCAACAATTGCTAATGTTTTAAGGACTCTGAGGCCGTCGATATCTTCGAACAAATATTCTAAGTTCTCACAACCACCAATTCCCAAGGCCCGAAGTGAATACAAGCAGCCAATTCCATTCTTTGGCAGACATCTTTGCTTTGTGGTGAAGCTAAGCATTCTGAGATTAATTAGATACCTTATGTCTCGAGGCAACTCCTCTAATTCCTTGCAATCATCAAGTAATAAAGTTTGCAGACTATGTAGTTTGCATATGGAGTTAGGTAGTTTCTTGATTTTGTAATTATTTGCTAAGCAAAGAAATCTCAAATGCTTTAAATTGCCAATATTCTTCTTTTCTACCAATACTTCTACATTATACTCATGTAAATCTAGAAATCGCAAGAGCTTCAACCTTGGCATGAGTGATTCAGGAAATGATAGGCTGGGTTCCTTTGCCTTCACATGAGAGAAAATGGTTCTCGGGTGACAAGTGGATAACAAGGTTGGAAGATCTTTTTCTAGTGTATGAGCATCAACAAATGATAAATGTTTTACTGTTTTAGAAATAGATGGACTTCTAGATATCACTATCAAGCACTCACTTTTCATCAATGATAGTGCAAGGTCATGCATAAGATCATGCATTTTAAATGTATAATAGACGTCATGGAATAAGTAATCAAAATCTTGAAAGAAAGATCTTGATGCTAGTTCTTTTATATACCGCATGCCAATATTCATCAAATCTTGGTTTTCATCATGGGAGTTAAGAAGCTCATGGGACATCCAAAATTGAACCAAAGTAACATTCGTAAATTTATGATTTTTTGGAAAAATGGAACAATAGGCAAAACAGTGTTTCAAATAAGATGGCAAACGATCATAACTAAGTTTTAAAGCAGGTAAAATGTCATTTTTCTTTTGCTCTAATTCCCAAATCTCACTATCCCTTGCATGTTTCCAATCATATTCATCATATGAGGAATAAAGTAAACTCCCCAACGTTCTTACTGCTAAAGGAACACCTGCACATTTCTTCACAGTTTCCTCTCCAATTTTCATTAAATTGGAATGTTCCTTTTCTTGTCCTTCTCTAAATGCAAATTTAACAAACAACGACAAACATTCCTCATAGGAAAGACCTTTTAATTTGTATGCAGGAATAGTGCCCATAATTGAGGCAACTTGATCACTACGTGTGGTCACTATAATATTACTTCCATTAGTATCTCCTAACAACAGATGTCTTAGTTCAATCCACAAGTTAATATCTTCATTCCACACGTCATCCATAACAAGTAAATATTTTTTACCACCCAAAGTATCTCGTAAGATATTTTGCAACCCATTTAAATTCATATTTCCTAAGTCATCTAAATCCATCTTTCTTAATTCATCCGACTTCTTATTCCTATGGTTTTCACTCATTGCAGAAGTAATAATATCAATTACTAATTTTTTCACAACAAATTCATCTGAAACACATATCCACATTTTTAAATCAAAAGACCCATCCACCCTTTTATCATTATATACTAGTTTTGCAAGGGTGGTTTTTCCCAAGCCTCCTATTCCAACAATAGGAATAACTGATAGGTTAGACCCATCGCTAGAAGACATTATCAGGTTTATTACCTTTTCTTTGTCTTCATCTCTACCAATAACATTAGAGGCAAGCACAAAAGAGTGTGTTTCTCTTTCATTATCGTTAGTAGTAATCAGAACATGTTTGTTTGGAATTCTCTCTATGAGATTGAAATTAGCCTTATCAGCTGCAATTTCATCTAGTCTCTTCCTCATCTTCTTAATTTTATGGCCCATCACAAAATGGAAAGCAAGTGGATTCGAGGATGAAAAAAAGTTGCGTACCTTCCTTGCAATGCTTCCACGGTGCATTGCCTCTGCTTGCCTACGTAGAGCTTCAACCTCAAATTCGTCGAACACATCTTCTGCATCATAGCAGACATCCTTAAGGTTTTCCAACCAAACTTTCTGTCACACCCCGTATCCAATAAAGTAATACTGCAGCGGATAAGGGCTTGCCAAGGGAACACAATCGTCGTTATGCTGAAATCCTTGCTTAAACTTTTACTGATCGAATACCTGAGGTACACAAAAGACTAGTGAGTATGAAACTCAGTAATCAGCTAGAATTATAAAAACTGGCGTAACACTCAAAATAAAACAATTAATGGCGATAACTATTTCAGCATATAATACTATTGAATACTTATTCCATAATCACTGATTACTGTTTCTTTCTTGGTATACAAGCCACCAGTGCTTTACTAAGAAAATCAGAACATTGATTTCACTGTTTAAGGAACACGCCCCTATGCGAGAAAACCGGCACGACGATGCCAAGTTTCTGATTTCTAATTCGTTGCAAATTCTAATTCCATGCTCCTGCGCCCAGGGAGGGCACGCATGCGCCAACTCTCTATTCTCTTTTACTTGAGTCACTGCAAGTAGCGCTTCAGCGCGAAAGGTATGGCGCAGCGATGCCAATTCTCTACCTATATCTCTTTAGATTCGTTAAAGATGCACTCTTGCATCATTTAATTATGCTCCTGCGCCAACCCTATATCATTGGCCATTTCCTAGACCAATTACTCTCTTATCCAGTCACATTCCTAATTCCATAAATACTTGTCTATGGGTAATCAAGCATGGCTTTTCCATGTCAAAGCTTATCACATACACCCATTTACATACACATCTCATTTACAAATAAACTTTCCACAAATCTATCACATCCTCATGTGCTCTTATAAACATATAAATCATTCACATATGAGTTTCTATAAGCTAGCTATATTATTCATATGGATATCCATTTCACATAATTTCGGAAGCTTCCACAGTACAGCCACAGATACTTAGGAACAGTGCTCTTTGATCAAGGTAGGACTTTTCGTTTCAAAGTCAGTTCCCATATGTAGGCCTACCCATGAATCAGCTCAAGGCTAGTCTGACAATCCGGGTGATACCGGGCCCATGCTACCGAATCTCGTCCAGAAAAACACATGGTCCAGACCTCCCCTCAAGTCATGGGAGTACAGAATAGTACAGATACATTCAGAGGCCTACCCATGAATTAGCTCAAGGCTAGTCTGACAATCCGGGTGATACCGGGCCCATGCTACCGAATCTCATCTAGAGAAACACATGGTCCAGACCTCCCCTCAAGCCATGGGAGTACGTAACAGTACGGATACATTCAGATGCCTACATTTGAAATAGCTCGAGGCTAGTCTGACAATCCGGGTGATACCGGGCCCATGCTACCGAATCTCGTCTAGAGAAACACATGGTCCAGACCTTCCCTCAAGCTATGAGAGCCAAGTATCCTAAGTTGTGGCATGCCACTCACATATCAGTTTTCACATTCAATCACATAAGTGAAGCTTTATATTAAGCTTTCACTCACATATCACATTTGACATTTCAGTCACATAAGTGAAGCTCTATATTAAGCTTTCACTCACATGTCACATTTCAGTCACATAAGTGAAGCTCTACATTAAGCTTCTAACCCAATCACAACTTGTGACAATTCATTCACTTTAATGCTAGCATTTAACAGTATCACATTTCACATTCGTCATTCAATATATTCCCATGGGCTTGGCATGTAATTTCAAACTCATAACACATCATACAGTGATGCATGCCTTCACACACCAAAATATTGCCGTTCACTTTCATAATTGAGGTTCTACGTAGGCTTCTCACTAATCACATATACATTCATAAATACAATAAGCTAACATATCTCATAAACATTTATGGATATGCACAATCTACACATTAGCATCATTTCTACACACATAGAACCCCAATGACATCTTTATTCGTGCCAACACCTTCCATTACTCTTCGATGTATTTCAATCATATCGTTGCACAACTATTTTTATGTATAACGGATCCCATTCATTTTCCACTCATACATATTCGTGAAACTCTAATACCCATGGTATTTCATGGACATTCGTTTGTCATGCCATCCACATAAGGAATTAGTATCTTAGAACGTTTGGCATATATTTCATTCTTCATATACTCACATCATTTCATTGGTAATATTATTCAAACCATATCACAACAAATTCACATATATGAGGGCACATTCACATTTCTATATCTCACACACGTAGAAGTTACACCAACAAACCAATCACATACACATCAAAGTGTGTGAAATCATACATTTCATAAATCACTATAAAATCCAATCAAATCATTTCCTATATCAAGGTCCATGTATTCATGGCCCTATACACATTCCATCCACACAACTCACATATATTCACAATCACAATCATTAAACACATTTCATTAATAGTTGATATCTGTTGTGTCCTCAGAAGGTTCTAGCTACTTACCTGATTAGCTTCGCCTCTTAATTTTGCTTTCATATATTTCTTGATAAGCAGTTGTTTAAAGTTATCTCTTCTTCTTCTCCTTCCTCTCTGGTAACCATTGCAATAATCATGACACACTGATCAGTGTCCATTTAGAAGTCATTAAATCCCTTATAGGTTAACAACAATTCAACCAACCAATATTATAATTTATTAAACTCTATCACACACACATATTGGTTGGATTATTACAATAAGAGGTTATTCATTTCCAATCATCACCAAAATTCATGGAAATCAAATAGACATACATATTATAGTCCATGAATTTTATTGTGTCAAAATAGGGTCATTTACTCCTTGAAAATCCTTAATTTCATTCACATAGCAAATCTGTCTGCAGACCTTTCAACTGAACAGTATAACTTTGAAGAATTTTATAAAATTCTACAATAATCAAATCTCTACCAAACTTTCCAGTCTAAAACTAGACACATATGAGACTCATTCCACCAAAAATCATGATTTTCTAAGGAGTTTAAGGCAGTCAAACGGAATTTATTTTACAAACTCAGTTCTGGAACTTAACATTCACAGTTCTTTAAGTCCAGATTTGAAAAATCATAAAAATTCATACACAATTCCAAAAACCATGAAAATTTACAGTCTAACAGAAAACATACCAAAGGGTTTTCATATTAAAAATCACGAAATTTTACAAAGATTTGCCCCCTCAAATGGAGTTCATTTCCGCTGCCCTGTTTTAAAACAGGGGAATTCTCAATTTCGAACCAGAACTTCAAAAATTCATTACAATTCACACACTGCGAATTTTTGAGTGTTTCAAAATTATATAAACTCCTTGAGATGTCTAGTTTGTCATATAAAAATTTCAGAGTCAGAAAACAACCACATAATTTATAAGAAATTTCGGACTAACCCCTGTTCAGCAAAGAGGCTCTGCAGGAATTTCACTCAATCATGTTTCCTAACTTCCCAAACATCATCCCTTCTCCTTCAATATACCATAAAACATATAATATCATGATTTCAAACAAATTTCAGAATGCACATAGCACAATTATTCCAAAATTTATAACATATCACATCAATTTCTTGTAAAAATAATGGAACCATGCAAGGAAATGGGAGGAGAAGTTGATTTCTACCTCTAGTTTGTCTCCAGATTTCTTCCTCTTGCTTAATTTGTTGACAACAATGGAGGAGAAAGAGATGAGGGCTAGTTGCTGGGATGGGATCAAAATGAAAAGATTTCTCTAGAATTCTCTCCTTTATATTTATCCAAATCTGCAAAATTTCAGCCTAACCCTTTAAGCTTTCAAGTGGTTCTAATCAGCCCTTCCATCTCATTTAATTACATCTCACTCCATATATATATACACACATAATTCATAATGCTAGTAATACACATTTTACAATATAATTGTAAATTAAACTTACTTAGAAATTCTGAGTGTCACAACTCTCCTTGCCCGAATGGTACTCACTTTGAACGCCATTGACCTATGGGTCATGGGTTCGAGTGGGGGAGGCGCTCCTGGGAATAATCCCTTGAGGGTAATAGAGGGTGTCCTATAAGGCCTCGTTCCCCAAGACAGGGTAGTACCGGGGGACAAAATCGTGAGGGCCAGTGGACCCAGAGCGGACAATACTGGACTGTGTGCGACTGTAGCCTGACACGGGGGCCACCTCTTGAAGGCGAAAGGGCCACAAAGTGCCACGTGCCAGGGGTCCGGTCGTTACACTTTCACTTGGTGATTGTGAGCCTGCTGTTCCTCAGCATCTAGGAGAACGGCTTTGATAGTGGTTAAGGTGTTTTTAAGCTTCTTTAGGTCATTTTTGACACCCCATGCCAAACAAATTTCTTGGTAAGCAAGAGATCCTAGCTTATCCAAGACTTTATCAGCAACAACGGAGAGAAGCGATTCAGTCATTTTTGAGTTGGAGGACAGGAAGTTACAGGTTGTGTTTCAAATAGGACAGTTGATGAGAATGTTTATAGTAAGTTAGGAACTAAAAGATGATGGCATTATACATAGTGCGCGGCTACAAGAAGCATGCAACTTATTCAAGCCGAGTACATATTCTTTGTCCTTTTACAGTTGTAATTAATGTTTTGATTATGTTCTTTGCTATAAAATCAAGCAAAGTACTGAGAATAAGTTGAAGTGTTTTAAGGCCAGTAATGTTATATATCTCATTCTTCCAAATCTTTTCCTAATTCTTTTAGTTACATATAAGGCAAGTAATTTACAAGAACATTGTAAGGTGAATCATAGTTAAGTATATAACCTTTGCTTTGTATAGCCTCCATCTCATCCTTTGCTTTATCCTTTTCCTCGATGGGAGGGCAACGCTTATTCTTAACTTGTTCTTTTTTAGTAGCACTCTTTATCCGACATAAAGCAAACTAATAAAGTTTGCAAGTCTTGCAGCGGCAACGATAAGATGTATACTAATATTCATCTCTTAAGCAATGCTGTAAAGCTTTAACAATTTGACGCTTTGCGTATTTAATTATTTACATAAATCAATGCTATCAGTCCTAAGGTAGTTTAATAGCCAAATCATTTAATTTATAAATTCCTTTGTTTATTTATTTATTATTATTATTATTATGTAAAGTTCATGTGTACCGTATGGTAACTTTATTTCAAAATACAGAACTAATCTCCATACCTTATAAGGATTATTGGGTAATATTATTAATTTTTTTAAAACACATTTAAATTTAATGTGTGAATAATTTGAAAAGTAACATATGCATGTTGCCAATATACATAATTTATAAATCAATAGTCATAACATGAAAATATATTTTAATAAAATATTTTTCAATGAAAATTGATGAAACAAAGTTATTTATAGGAATTATTCTTATTAGCAAATGATATATATAGATTGACAATTTTTTAATTTTTAATTGTAATTTGAATTCCAAATTAATAATTTTCTTATTCCCATATTTGTGGGATTCACTAAAATTACTTTGTAAGTGGCTGCCGAGCTACATACACGATTAAAGGTGCCCGACCCACCAGCTCACAAGTGGCTCCCTAGATTACCAATTTGTTAAATACGTTGTAAATTAAAAATTATTTTCTTATAAATGACAATCGTAGATATAAATTTTGATGTGATGAGTAAGTATTTAAGATAATATGAAGTTTATGATTATATACTTAATAGAATATTAAGTTAAATATAAACAATAGAAGACTGTAAATGAAATTTCTTTTTCACATCCAGTCTCATATTTTTGGAACAAAATAAAAAGCTTGTATGCATTGATATGAAAATATTTGATACATGAAGCCATAGCAATGATTTGATCTCTATCTATATATATCTCTTCTACAGATAGAAATTAACTAAAAATCGAAATGTATCTTTTTGTTCTTGGGAATCAAAGAAAAAGAAATATATTGGAAATATCTATTGAGTTTCAATTTGGAATAAACTCTTCTCTGTAGAGGAACCGAATAGTAAGTTTAGATCATTTAAGAAAATGTTTATTTGTTAATACTTTTTCCTAAAAAAATTCAGGTTTTAATTTATTCATTATCATATTTTCCTTCTAAGTTGTTAACCTTATTATTATGAATTTCACTTTTATTTTGTTTACTGTTTCTTTAAAAAGTTAAATTTTAATTATAAAATAACTGTATTTTTCTTTTTACATAAAAATAATTACAAAGTAATATGTATGTGGTTTGATGACTTAATTGGGTATCTAAAATGATTTCTTTATTATTTTCTGAATAAAAATAGCAACTTTAATTTATAGAGATTAATTATATTGTAGTGTCACATCAATTTGTATAAAATGAAAATTACATAAATAATTACTAATTATAACATTCTTAACTTTGATTCATAAAGGAATTGTAAAGAAGAAATAGAAAAACTCTTTGAAATAAAAATATCACATTTATTTACATATTTTACTGTCTATTAACTTTCTCACCCATTAATTGCAAAATCTTCTTCCACTCTCTAAATCATTGCTCAAAGTTTTAGATATATACAACTAGCGAAGAAACTTCTTGGTGATTCAGAAGTGGTATTGTTAGATATGGATTACAAAATCCTTAGTGGTGCTACCTGCCTAATTCAAGTTTTTGGTATACATGTGGATTACCATTTCACATGTTCAAACTATGAAGCATGTTAAATATTATAATTATATAATTATAAAAATAACAATTTATTACCATGATGGTAGTGATAGTGCTGGCGAGGATGCGTGAAAAAAATGTAAGAAGATGCTTTTGTGCTACCATATTAGCATGATAAAGAGTTATCACTAAATTGATGTAAAAGCAATCAAATTCATGGATACCAATAATTATAAATTTTTATTATCCTTTATCTCAATGTTCATGTAATTAACTCAACATGAAAGGTAGATGATTAATCAAGGATTATTGGACTTGACATCCGATCTATACGTTAAAGTATTTACTTTATCGTTGCTATTAAAGTATTTACCTGAATATATCACATTACTTTTGACAGCAGAAAATAATTATTTTATAAAGTAATACTCTTCAATTACTAATCGTTTCAGATCAGTGAGGTGGTTCATGTTTGCTGGCAGAGACGGCAATTCTGGACAATCCTCAATATGAAGAAGTTGAAGTGATATGAGATTTTGAATTGACTCAGGTAGTGCCTTGAATTCTGAACAATCTTCAATATGCAAGGCCTGCAGAGTGCCTCGGAGAAGCCATTGGGGCACTTCCACCAACTTTGGTATTTCTATGAATCCAAAGTATTCAAACCAGAGGCCTTCGGTATTGAGATCTTGACGATTGTCTTCCCTTTCTGATTTCGTACTTGAATCAAGAACAAGGCTTTCACACTCATTCATCATCAGATTCTCCAATGAGCTTAAGTATTTGATATTATGTGTTAACGAGATTAACTTTGGACATTCAACAATTAGTAATGTTCGAAGGACTCTGAGACGGTCAATATCTTCAAGAGTAATGCTACTCATACAAACTACTTATACAAACTCACATATACAAACTGATGTGGCATGATATGATTTGATAAATAAATGCAATGATTTGAAAAATCTGTATTAATATTAAATATCATTAATGAACGTGGATGATGTGGCGATCATATAGGAATGCCACATCAGTTTGTATATGTGAGTTTGTATAAGTAGTTTGTATGAGTAGCATTACTCTAAAGTTTGCAAACTATGCAGCTTGCATATGGAATTTGGTAGTTTCTTGATTTTGCTATTTCTTATCCAGGAAAGAAATCTCAAATGCTTTAAAAATTACCAGTTCTCTTTTCTGGCAATTCTTGTATATCACAATCAATCATTTAAATCTAGAGATCGTAAGAACTTGAACCATGGGATGACTGATCTAGCAAAAAGTGATTGGTTAGTTTCGCCTCCTCTAACAGTTGACAGAATGGTTCTCACGTTTTAAGCGCGTGACGAGGCGGAAAGATCTATTTTCTTTGTCTCATCATCAACAAAATGTCAGATGCCTAACTGTGTTGGAATAGATTGATTTCCAGAATTTCAATATGACCGATTCACTTCTCATCAATAATGCTGCAAGATCATGCATTTTAAATGAAAAAAAAAAAAACTCCACTTTCACTTAATCAAAATCTTGAAAGAAAGATTTCGATATTAGTTCATTTAAATATTGATTGCCAATATTTTCTAAATCTTCATTTTCATCATGAGATTCAAGAAACCCATGGGCTATGCAAAATTGAATTAAAAAACCTTTTAAAAATTCATGATCTTTAAGAAAAATAGAGCAATAAGCAGTAAGATGGCAAATAACCATAACTTAGTTTTAAAGCATGTAAAATGTCATTTTCCTTTTGCCCTATTTTCCAAATCTCATTATCTCTCACATTCTTCCAATGTTGTCCATCAGTTGAAGAAAAAAATAGGCTTCCTAATATCTCACTTCCAATGGAATTCCTTCGCATTTTCTTCTCCAATTTTTATTACATGCTGTTCTTCTTGTTTTTTCTCAAATGTGCATCTAATAAATAAAGACATGCAATCCTCATGGGAAAGGCCTCTGAGATGATAGTTAGGCATAGTGCCCATAATTGAGGCAACTTTATGACTTCTTGTGGTCACTATAATTTTACTTCCATAAGCAGCTCCCATTAATACAGTTTTCAGTTCAATCCATCTTTCACGAACTTCGTTCCAAACATCATTTAGTACAAGTGAATATCTTTTAAAGTTCAAAATTCCATGAAGTTTACATTGCAATTGTTTAAGATCCGATTCACTATATTTCTGACCAGTTGCATATTTAACAATTTTCATTAGGAATTGTTTTATATCAAAATCTTCCAAAAAAACGTACCCATATATTCAAAATGTTTGTCTACTCTTTCGTCATTGTAAAGTAATTTTACAAGAGCAGTTTTCCAAACTAAGGAAACATTCAGCAAGAGAATCAAAAATAATATGTATTTATGCTCCCTCGTCCAATTCATGATATTGGAGTTTAGGTTAAAATTAGTATATTTAACTAAGTTGAATTATCTGTGAGTTGAAAACTCATTTCGTTTCCTTTTTTTATTTTTTTCTCCTCCGATGCTTCTCATATTGACATGTAAGTGAAAACAAAAACAAAAAAGTTGAGAGAATGTAGAAATAAAGATTTAATTCAAGATGTTTGTCTACTCTTTCGTCATTGTACACTAATTTTACAAGAGCAGTTTTTCCTAAACCTCCTAACTCAACAATTGTAAGCACACATATATTTTCATCATCTGTTGCAGACAGTATTAGCTTTATGATGTTTTCTTTATCATAATCTCTACCAATAATATCTGAAGCATGCATAAAGGAGTTTGTTTCTCTCACCCTAACTGGAGTATAAATGTTTTAGTTCTCACAGCAGCGAGATTAAAATTAGTCTTATCAGCTGCAATTTTATCTAATCTCCTTAATCTTATGGCCAACCCTAAAACGGAAAGCAAGCAATTTTGGGCATGAAAAGAAGTTGTGCGCACCTTTGTTTTAATGCTCCCATGTTTTGCAATACCATGCTTCCGTAGAGCTTCAGCCTCAATTTCGTCGAGCACATCTTCTGCCTCGTAGCAGACCCCCTAGAGCTATCCCAGCCAAAGCGTCAGCCTTGGATTGTGAGCCTGTTGTTCCTCGGCATCTGGGAGGACAGTTTTTATAGTGTTTAGTTTGTCCCCCAGCGCTCTTGTATGTGATTTTTGTCACCCCATGCCAAGCAAAGTTCTTGATAAGCAAGAGATCCTAGCTTATCCAAGACTTCCTCAGCAATAGCAGAAAGTTATTGTGAGGTGGTAGGAAGAAAGTTGAAGGTTATGATAGTTGAAGATGAATTCTTCAGAATAGTGTGATCGAAGAGCGAGATGACATTATGTATACAAGCACGCCGGTCCAAGAAGTATGCAACTTATTCTACGCTTGTATATATGCTTTGTCCTTAATTTTACCGTTATAATATTATTGTTTATATATTCTTTGTTCTAAAATTAAGCGAACTAGGCTTGATTTGAAGTGTTTGAGTAATGGCATATTTCTCATGCATTCTTTCAGTCTTCTCCTGATCTGTATTTGTTGCTTGCCTCTCTCACAATAATTGTTTACTCGATCAAAAGCAGTCAAACAACTAGAATAAAATGAATTTAAAGTATACATCATTGCTTTTTGTCGCCTCTCTCAACCTTTGCTTTACACTTTCCTTGATTGAGGTGCAAATATTTATATATTCCCTAGTTAGCTCCCCTTATTCCCTTGGCCAAAGCTACTGAGTAATGTGATATCTCCTTGTCTTATAATTAAAGAACCTCTTAGTATAATTAATACCTTCTTGAACATTAAGGGAGGTAAATGAAAAAGAAGAAGAAGAAGAAGAAGAAGAAAAATTTCATTTAAAATTTTATAGGGATTGTTTCAACATGTTCCCTCACCCCTTATTCTCTTATTTCCATATGTTTCCCTCACATTTCTCTCTAAACATTGACCCCCCCAATTTATTTTTTCCTTATAGAAATAAAATTCTTTACACTGGATCGAGACTATTAAATATTTTCATTCTTGTTGACGTCAACTAAAATTACTTTGTAAATTGTTGTCGAGCTACTTACAGACCTAATGGTGCCCAACCCACCAAACTCGTAAGTGGCTCCCCAGATTATCTATATATTAAATACACCATAAATTAAAAAAATATTTTCTTATAAATGGCAACCGTAGATATAAATTTATTTTCTTAAGTCAAATAAAACACATTTTATAATTAGATACTTAGATTATTTTTTTTAAAAAAATCTTTCTTATTTAATATATTTTTTAAAAAAATTATCATGTTTCGATTCTAGTCATTATTATTGTAAATGAGTTAATAAATATTATCCATTTTGGCACTATCGAGGCTTCACGATTTTGTTCCTAGGCATCGGGTCTAAAACGTGTCTAAGAAGCGAAGGCCTATTGCTCATTTAAACTGCACCGCTTCAATGCATGAGAACGATATGAGATATTTGTCACAACAATTATTACATATATTGTCTTGAAGTTGTAAAATATAAAAATCACATTTATTTATTTTTGTTATTCTATTTCTAGTTTTTTTTTTCAAGTTTCATGACATTGAAACCCCCTAGATAAGCAATTACTTTTTCCCTTGTTATATATTTAATTTGTGTTTTTTTCTACAATGGAAATAAGAAATAGGTCATATTAATTAGGATTTCATATCATTTTATTTTATTAACCTTTTCTTCAAAAAAATTAAAATTTAATTATAAAACAATTGTATTTTTCTTTTTTACATCGAAATGTAAGACAAAAGAATTCAAATTTATGTTTGTTGAACTCAAAATTTAAGTTATAAGTTGACCCAAAAATTGAAATCAGGTGCTTGGATCTCCTTATAAATATCATTAAAAATGTTTATACTCAACATAATCTGATGGCATGCACCCGGTACATTGTAGTTTTTCCCTAATCAGTAGTCTAATATAAATTTCTTGTTTTGCCACTGTAGACCTGTAATTATGAGTCCATTGTTCCTCGGCTTTTAAGCAAATACATTTCAGCAATTGGTTAATATATATGCTCTTTGCGCGTGTATCCAGTATGCATATTCTTTCATATATCTCGGCACATATCTCGGCACAGGAGAAACTAAGTTTTGAAGCCTTCGAGGGGCAACTATACGATGCATTCTAATATTCATATATCAGCGTGAATGTTTGCAGTTACGCCAATTGTTCAGTTCACAGTGACAGGTAGTGTGACACCTCAATTCTAAAGCCAAGGGAAGTGTTGATTCTGAAGCCCAGGGAAGTGTTGGCACTCATATTCATATCGGCAGAAACATCAATATGTCATGTAGAGAAGCAATAAAAACCAAGGGCAAATATGATGTTGATATGATTGCAGAATTATGCGGTAAAGAAAAAGTCATTCAATGCCCAAAATAGGTGGAGATGACCAACAATTTTAGTAGAGTTCTTTAGAAAAAGTAAGATTAAATTCATTGTGTAACAAAATTGGATCTAAATAGCAATTGTAATATGCAACAAGCTCCTAAAGTAAATTCTACAATGAAGAAGAAAGAATGATAAGCTTAATGAAATAACAGGAGATATAACATGTTCAGACAGAAACATCTCCACAAATATCTAGGAATGCAACACTTATTTTACAGAATAAGACTACTTAGCAGAAAACATTTCATAAATAAAGGATGACTATGATAGTTCAATGATACTGATAAATAATCCAATACAAGTCGATCATCAATACCTTTGCCATAAGCTGTGCTTTGCAAAGCCTCAAGCATTACATTTACTGTAAGATGCTTGACCAGACTGCACAAAAAAAGAAAAGAAAATTAGAAGATCTCAATGTGCAAATTCATTTGAATGATAAATATAGTCATTATAAAATCTACCTTCATAGATTTCATTTCGTCTAGTGCGGCAAGGATGTCCATCTCCCATTGCAAATTCCCCAAAAATTTCATTGCATCCCCTGTTTCTTCATCATTTCTCTGCTTTCTCCCCTTCTCTGCTTCCCATCCTCAGCTGCCATGGTTCAAAATTACGAGTTCCAACAAACTCTACTACATAATCAGAATTGCTTTTAACTGTTTTTACTGTAAGTTCAGCTGAGCACCGTTTTCATTTCAAGTAGAGTCTATATATGCATTTCGAGACATGTCTGCAAATTACTAAAAACTATTAAGCATTAAATAAAGTCACAAAAATAGAAACATTTAATTAAACTAAATTAAATGAGTTACCTCACCCACATCTTTTTCGTAAATTGCAATTGCCACGAGTGTCGCATCGGCTGCTCATGGGAAACATCATCTGAACCTTAGTCTGCCGGTTCTTCGGTTATTAAATCTGGGAAGTTTTGTTGGGTAGAAGGCTCGTGGTTATCCAAAAGCAAGCACTTGAAACTAGTTTTGTTTTGATGACATGGTTTTGGTTACTTCCTCTTATAAAGTACTGAAAAATTAATGTTTGAAGTCAAGTTATTGTCAGGTTCATCCACTATATCAAAAGATATACAAACAATATATTAGTCCTTCAAAATTATAAGATGCCTTCATGTGAGTGCTAATAAAAGGATCAACAATATGTTAAAATAATTTTGACAACAACGTCAGAAAAAATAATTGCATACTTAATTGTAAGTTTAGAAAATTTTCATCATCTAGATTTCAATTCTAGATATAATGCTATCAAGAAAAGAGCAAAATACACAAGATCAACAAATTCAAATGTGAAAGTAAGTCTTCCAGATGACTGCAAAATTTTCTTTAGCTTCCATGAGAGCGGCAAGATAAGTTATTTAAGAACAAAAAAGCTTAAGTTGAATAAAAATTGGCAAACTAAGGAAACACTCAGGAGCAGAATAAAAAAGAATATGTATATATAGTGCCTAGTCCAATTGATGATATTAGAGTTTAGATTACAATTAGTATACTTAACTTTGAAGTTGAATTATCTGCGAGATTGAAAACCCATTTTGTTTCCTTTTTTTCTTTTTCTTTTTTTCTGATGCTCCTCATATTGACGTGTAAGCGAAAACAAAAACAAAAAAGTTGAGAGAATTAGAAACAGAGAATAGATTTGGTTTTGTTGCCGATTAAATCTTTTTGTTTTGAAAAAAAAATCATTTTTAAATTCATTAATCCTGAACTCATTATATTTTAATGAAAAGAGGAAAAAAAGAAATTTGAGAGGTCTAATTTCAACTAACCAAGCATTTGATGACAAATTTACCTAACAATTGAAGAGGAAGAGGGGAGATGGATTAATCATGCATACCTAAGTATATTGTTTCTGATATAAAATAGATTGTACTAATCATCAGTTCATCACTCTCATAGTTTTGGCAACTGGTTGTAGTCAGGCTTTTCTCTTGTTTGTTCTCCGATTTTCCACTAAAGACCAGACACAAATAGGAATTTTTCAGCATGCTATTAGTCCAATCTAAAATACCATACTGGTAAAAAATCATTTTCTTACCATAAGCTTTCATCCTCTTCTTCTAATTTCTTCATCTGTCATGTTCAGTAACATATATCAAAAGGTAAACGATGGTAAAAAATTAGAGCCGAATTAAGAACCAAATTTATATGTTCTATTCGATTAGTGGATATCTTATGGGTGTGCCTAAATGTAAGGACAAGATGACATTAATCTGAAAATACCTTATAGATTTCAATTCATCTAGTGCAGCAAGGATGTCCACTCTCTTTGGAATCCAATGTTTTGCTCTCCAAAGCTTTTGCTGCATCACATGTTTTATCACCATTTCCCTTCTTCTCTTCCTCCTCATCCTCAGCATTCTATAGTTCAAAATTATGAGTTTCAGCACACTCCACAACGTAATCTGAATTTAGTCATAAATTTGGCCAAGCAACTTGTCGTTTAAAGTAAAATCTCACTATTTGGATTACAAGATACATCTGCAAAATCACTTAACATTAAAATCAATTTACAATATCAGAAAACATTTAATTATACTAAATTAAATTGAGTTCCCTTTCAAGTGACATCTTCTTTGAAAGAATTAAAGTTGGTGCCTTTACAACTTGCTTTTGTCATCTGATGCTCATGGAAGAAATCATTTAAGCCTTAATATGCTAATTCTTCTGCCACTGGATCTGGAGAAGTTTTGTTCAGCACTTCTATTCCAGCCTCTTCTTCCATTTTTTTTAAATTTTTTATTATGTTATACTCAGTAACATATCTCAGAAACTAAACAAGATAAAATTACAACAGAATCTACAACCTCAACTTTTACTTGATTGTGTATCTCAAATTATTACTTATTTTACGCATGTAATCTCAAGTGTTGTGACTTCCAGAATCATGCAGTGAAGATTAAGTCTTGCAATAAAATTTATTGTGTACCAAAGTTGGATCTGAAAGCAGTTATAATATTCAGCAAACTCCCAAACTACTTAGTCAAAAGCAGTTCAGGAATAAAAGATGACCCACACAACACAACCGACCTTTAAATTCAAGGTACTGATTTATAATCCTATAGAAGCCATCAATATAATCCCATAGGCCAAGTATACATTAATTTATAATTCAAGGCTAATTTTTAATCAAATTGGAGGATTGCCTTTCACAGGCTGTTATTTTGCTGAATCTCCAAGCACCGAAACTGTTTTATATATTTATAAGACAAAATATGTCAAATAAGCTAATTTTTTTTTTTTTTAAACAGCAGATTGATTTTGTAGCAGTTCAATTCTTTTTCTTTCGCCAAAAATTGTTATTGAATTCGTTGTATTTATGAACTCATCTTGTTTATACATAATCTATAAAAGTTTTAACTTGAATCAAATAAGCATTAATTTTCACAAAAGAATTTACCCATTTAAGAAATTGAAGAAGAAGAAATATTAGGACAAAGAGCTAGATTAATCATACCTAATTAATTGCTTCGTTTGAAGGTCTCCCAATCAATTTCAATGTTGGGGATATGAGCAATCTTGGGCCAATCTTCACCTTTCTCCAGTTCGCATCTTTCGATCAGATTTGGACACAGTTGAATTGTTAATTCTCTCAGAGCAGCGAGGCGATTCATATCCTCTGGCAGAGACGACAATTCTGGACAATCCTTAATACGAAGAAGTTGAAGTGATTTGAGATTTTGAATTGACTCTGGTAGTGCTTTGAATTCTGAACAATCTTCAATATGCAAGGTTTGTAGAGTGCCTTGAAGCATCCATTGCGGCAATTCCACCAACTTTGGTAAACTTTCAATCAAAAGCATTTGAAGCGGAGGTCCTGTGGTATTGAGATCTTGACGATTGTCTTCCCTTCCTGATTCATTGCTTGAATTAAGAATAAGGCTTTCACAGTTATCCAATATCAGATTCTGCAATGAGCTTAAGTATTTGATATTATGTGTCAATGAGATTAGCTTTGGACACCATTGAATTGTTAATTCTCTCAGAGCAACGAGGCGATTCATATTCTCTGGCAGAGACGACAATTCTGGACAACCACTAATACGAAGAAGTTGAAGTGATTTGAGATTTTGAATTGACTCTGGTAGCGCCTTGAAGTTCCAACAAGCCTCAATATGCAAGGTCTGTATAGTGCCTTGAAGAAGCCATTGCGGCAATTCCACAAACTTTGGTAACCTTTGAATCCAAAGCATTCGAAGTGGAGGCCCTGTGCTACTGAGATATTGACGATTGTCTTTCCTTCCTGATTCTATGCTCGAATTAAGAAGAAGGCTTTCACAGTTATCCAATATCAGATTCTCCAATGAGCTTAAGTATTTCATATTATGCATCAACGAGATTAGCTTTGGACATCCACCAATTACTAATGTTTGAAGGACTCTGAGACCGTCGATATCTTCAAACAAATTTTCTAAATTCTCACAACCAAGAATTCCCAAAAACCGAAGTGAATTCAAGCAGCCAATTCCATTCTTTGGCAGACATCTTTGCTTTGTGGTGAAGCTAAGCATTCTGAGATTAATTAGATACCTTATTTCTCCAGGCAACTCCTCTAATTCATTGCAAAATTGTAGAAATAAAGTCTGCAGACTATGGAGTTTGCATATGGAGATCGGTAGTTTCTTGATTTTCCTATTTTCTCTCAAGGAAAGAAATCTCAAATGCTTTAAATTACCAATATTCTGTTCTGGCAATGCTTCTATATCACAACCACGTAAATCCAGAAGTCGCAAGGACTTGAACCTTTGGATGACTGATCCAGCAAAAAATGATTGACTGGTTTCGTCTCCTGTAATAGGCCTAGATAGAATGGTTCTCACGTGACAATAAGTAGGTAATGAGGTAGAAAAATCTATCTTAAGCGTCTCTGCATCAACAAATGTTAAATGGCAAACTGTTCTGGGAATACGTTGAATTCTGGAGTTCAATATTACCCACTCACTTTTCATTAATGATGCTGCTAGGTCATGCATAAGATCATGCATTTTAAAGCTATAAAATGTGTCATATCCTACTTCATCAAAATCTTGGAAGAAAGATCTTGATGCTAGTTCTTTTAAATTGATTCCCAATATTTTCCAAGTCTTGATTTTCATCTAAGGGTTGAAGAAGCCCATGAGCCATCCAAAATTGAATCAACTCAAAATTTGAAAACAAGTAATCTTTTGTAAAAATAGAACAATAAGCAAAACATGGTTTTAAGTAAGATGACAAATGATCATAACTAAGTCTTAAAGCAGGCAAAATGTCATCTTTCTTTTGCTCTAGTCTCCAAATTTCACTATCCCTCACGCTCTTCCAATAATATTCATCTTTTAATGAATAAAGTAGACTTCCTAATGTTCTTACTGCCAAAGGAGCACCACCACATTTTTTCACAATTTCTTTTCCAATCTCTATTAGATTGGGATGTTGCCTTTCTTGTCCTTCTCTAAATGCACATTTAACAAACAACAACAAACATTCTTCATGGGAAAGACCTTCTAATTTGTATGAAGGAACTGTCCCCATGATCGAGGCGACTTGATCACTACGTGTAGTAACTATAATTTTACTACCCTTACCTCCTGGCAATAAGTTCCTTAGCTCAATCCATAGGTTGGGATTTTCGTTCCAAACATCATCCATAACAAGCAAATATCTTTTGCCACTCAATGTATCTCGTAAGATTTCTTGTAATCCATCCAAATTCTTGTTGCTATGGTCTTGGCCCGTTGCTGAATTGACCATGTCAACTATGATTTTTTTAAGATTAAATTCATCCGAGATACATATCCATATTTTTAATTCAAAATCTACCCTTTTATCATTATATACCAATTTTGCAAGGGTGGTTTTTCCTAAGCCTCCAATTCCAACAATAGGAATGATAGTCACATTTTCAACATCAACTGTGGAAATTAATTGTTGTATTATCTTGTCTTTATCTTCATCCCTACCAATAACATCTGAAGAATGAATAAAGGAGTGGGTTTCTCTTTCGTTACTCATAACATGTCTATTCCGATCAACTCTCTTCGTGAGATTATAGTTATTCTTATCAGAAGCAATTTTATGTAACCTCTCTTTAATCTCCTTAATCTTGTGACCAACCTTAAAACGGAAAGTAAGAGATTTTGGGCTTGAAAAGAAGTTGCTCACCTTTCTTGTAATGCTTCCATGTTTTGCAACAACTTGTTTCGTCAGAGCTTGAGCCTCGACTTCATCCAGCACATCCTCTGCATCATAGCAGATCTCCTTAAGCTTTTCCAGCCAGAGTCGGAGCTTTGGATTCTGACCCTGTTGCTCCTCAGCATCTAAGAGGACAGTTTTGATAGTGTTCAAGGTGTCGAAAAGCTCTTGTATGTCATTTCTGACGCCCCATCCCAAGAGAAGTTCTTCGTAAGCAAGGGATCCTAACTTGCCCAAAACTTTGTCAGCAATAATAGAAACGAATAATTCAGCCATGTTTTTGAGATGGAGGGAAGAAAGTAGCAGGTGGTTGTGTATGAAAGTTGTCAAGTGTGATTGTTGTTAGAAAATTGAAGAAAGAGGGTTGTGGGAGATATAATGAGTCCTGGTTTCATAGAGGGTTGTGGGAGATATAATGAGTCCTGGTTTCATAAGTCCATGGCCAAAGCCATTGACCAAAGTGAACAGCTAGAATCTTGAACTTCATCTAACCGTTGGATTATTAGCCAGGAACAGCCCTTGAATTGTTATGTTCATGTGAATATCAATATACTAATCAGAGCTTACCGAAGTTGATTAATCATAAAAACTTTTTAACTCTAATTTTCAAGCCATTGGTGATTGGATTAATAATTTCAAAGTTTCATTGCATCCCTTCTACGGTCATTGCCTCATTGGATCCAGGGAAGTTTTTGATGGGTCAAGTACTTGTTCATCACTTTCTTTCTCCCATGTTTATCCTTCTAATAACTGAAGCAAATGACGAATTAAAAGCCAACCACTCAAATTTGTTTCTCATGAAATAAAATAAATTAAATTCGTAGGCATGCAATTGTCCGAATAAATCGACTTCCGGGGCGTTTGTTACGAAGGTTTACTTTTTTATAAGAGTAGATTCAAATTAATGATAAAGTGATCATGAGAATATGATATCTGAAAAATTAATATTATTGTGTTTGATTGTTAATATAAATCTTTTATTTGATTATTATAGAAATCAAACGAGGGTATTTGGTTATACACATAAATATTAATGTGTTAATTTTATTTATAATATATTAATAAATTTTATAATTAAATTTTTTTTAATATTTCAAAAATATTTTATTTTATTTTATTTTATAATACGAAATAAAATAATTTAACATAAAATAATTTTTAATTTTTTTAATGTGCTAATTTTGAAAATTGTTACATTTATTATATATATGTTATTATAAATGTTATGTTATTAAAAAGGAAAACAAATATATTTTTTCCTCATTTGTTGCCTTAGAAACGGTTTCAAGCAAACCCATTTTTCCCCTTTTCTTCTTCTCTTCTTCTTCATCGCTAATGTTCTCATCCCTGCCTTGTCACTCCATCACCGACAACAGCCAGCCCTCAACGTCGTCGCCTCGTCGCTGCCATCACCGACCAGCAACAGCCCTTCATCATCGATGTTTTGTCATCTCCACTCACAGCCAGCCCTTGTCGCTGCCATCACCCACGGTAGCAGCAGCCCAGCACCATCAACCACAGCCAACACCACCATCACCCACAACCACCACCACCACCATAAATCGTTGCTCCATAATCCATCACCACCACACTCTATCGCCACCAACAGCCGCCTCCACGACCCACGGCCATCCAGTTCTCTCAATTTTTTTTATTTATGTTTTATTATTTGATTTTTTATGATTTTGAATTTGTGATTTTGGTTTAATGAGTTGAAATAGGATTTTGGGAGAGGAGGGAAGAAGTTTTTGTCGGCGGTAATGTTCTGATTTCGGAGATGAGATTCATTTGTTGGTGTTGAATTGTTCCCGTAATGATGGGATTAGAATTCTCAGTAAAGTAAAACTCATGTGATGAACGGATTTCATATTACCCCATTTTACTGTAATCTGAAACCCGTGGAAAACGTAGATTCCGGGATTTAAAAACACAATAAGAAAATCAAACAGGGAGTAGGCTTAAGTTTCTCATTCCCGTCTGGATAACTCTGCATATCAAACGCCCCTATGAGTAGTATGATTCCAAGTAATCTATTAGTAAACACCATTATTGCAATTAGCAAGTCGAAGCAAAATAAAGCCAAATAATAGATTACTACTAAATTATTAACTCGATAGAGAGGGTTAGATAACCAATTTCAGGCAGCAGAACTAGACGTTTTTAACACTTAAAAATCGAAAAGAATTCATGTATGTAAGAAAACGTACCTACAAAACCTAAACCTCAATTGTTTGTGATATTATGGTATTAAGGAACGAGAAAAACAAACAAGAACAACAAATCCTTCTACATGGGGGAAAAATCTGAAACAATTTATTAAAGCAAAAATTAAAAATTCTAGGTGCATTATCACAAGGGTACACATGTATATATCACACTCTATACTTAATAAACATTGCTTTAAACAAATAATAAATTATGTAGTTGTTTTTATAAGGGTTATTAACAATTTACCCCTTGAGGTTAAGTGAAAATACAAATTACCTTCTGTAAGATTTGAAATTACAAATTGCCCCCTGGTTTTGAATTCTGCCGTTAAGTTAAACGGAAAAAGAGGAGAGAAAAAAAATAATTCACAATTTTACTAAAATAACCTTATGTTCGCCATTTGATATTAACAATTTACTCTCTGAGCTTAAGCAAAAATACAAATTCCTCCTGCACATTTTGAAATTACAAATTATCCCCTTATTTTTGAATTTCGACATTAAATTAAATGAAAAAAGATGAAAGCGAGAATAACATATGCTATTTAACAAAAATGCCCTTATATAAATACAAACACATTTTGAAATTACAAATTATCCCCTTTTTTAAAATTACCTAAATACCCTTATATTTCTTTCTTCTTCCGCCTCCTTCTCTAACTACTTATAACATATATATTATAAAATTAAAATTTTTTTGATTATATAGTACATTGTAATGATTTTAATAATTTTTAATACTAACAAAAATAATTCTAATAGTAATTTTAATTGATATAAATATATAGAATATGATATACTATGCATAATTAGGTTAAATAATTAAGTAAATTATGTTAATTAAATATGACACGATTACAACATGTAGACGACACATTTAATAACCGTGTCGAATCCGCGTTTCGTGTCTCCACAAGAACAATTAAATAGGTCAACACACATGAAATGAATTAACATCTCTACAATCGTCGTTTCCTTCTCTTCATTCGCGAAATTGCTCCCGTCACCAATTTCTCCTCTCTTTCCTCTACCAGAACTCATTGCCACCCAATTTTGGTTTGTTAATTAAAGCTTGGATTAAGATATTGAGTTCAATTTGGTTCAAATTTACTTTTTATTATTTATTCAATAAAGTTTCAAATATTTTTAATTATTATTGTTTTGAATTATTATTATTGTTTTCATCCTTATTTTTTAATTATTTTTCATCTCGGAAGGGGGGAATTTATATTTTCGCTTAATCTCAGGGGGTAAATTGTTAATATCTCTTATTTGTATCACACGAATTTGATTTCCAATAATACCCCTACTCCGTTTAACTTAACGGCAGAATTCAAAAATCAGGGGGTAATTTGTAATTTTAAATCTTACAAGGGGTAATTTATATTTTCACTTAACCTCATGGGGTAAATTGTTAATAACCCTTTTTATAATATATATATATATATATATATATATATTGTTGTAAGTATTAATTATATATTGGTTTGTATTTTTTCATAATTAACTTAATAAATGGACTGTTTATTTTAATATAATATGGTTCTAGTTTAATAAATATCTTTTATAATATTATATTATTCACTTACAAAGAAAAGAGAAGAAACTTATTTTAAGAATATTTTTATTAATTTAATTATCATACTATTAAGTAAATATATAATAAATTGACTTTATATAAGATAATTTAAGATAAAAAATATTATTCGATATTATATAAAGAGTAATACTACTCTTACAAACTACTTATACAAATTTACATATATAAATTGACGTTGCATAATATAATTTGATAAATAAACGCAGTGATTTGATAAATATGTATTAGTAATAAATAACATTAATTAATACGAGTGATATAACGATCATATAGGGATGCTAGATCAGTTTGTATGTTTGAGTTTGTATAAATAATTTATATGAGTAGCATTACTCTTATAAAAAATATTTTAATATTAGGTTTATTTTTGTCCAATGAATTTATAGATTCTTTTTAAGATTATATTATACAACTAAATTAAAGAAAGAATTTCCCTTTCCTTTCCTTTCTACCAGTTTTCCAACTTCCTCTTACTTATCCTTGCTTCCCCCCTTTTCATTTTCTGAAACCAAACGCCACCTAATATTTTGATATTTTAATAATCGCATATTAAAAATGTTACTGAAAAAAATTAAATGTCACTGATAAATTTACAAATTTATTAAAATATCCTTATATATAATTATATTCTTATATTACTAATAAAAACGATTGAATTGTATAAAAAATTTATTAAAGTTATAATAATTGTGTTGTATTAATTTAAGCCTTTAAAATTTTATTGGCTTGTTTGAATGGTTATAGGAGACAATGGTCATTGAAAAATGAAAATTAATCATAAAAGAAAAGTTCAATGTCTTAATCTTAAATGTAAAACTCAATTTAAAATGAGAAAAAAAATTATTTTCTCCCTTAGAGTTTGCAATAATTCATTTAATTCTTATACTTCTAAAAATTACAGAGCCTTTGGAAGGCAGGGCAGGTGAATGGTAAAGCTGTTGCTGCAGACAATCGCACCCTGGGCGGCCAGCAGCCGGTGGTGGTTCATTTCCCAGCCTTCAAAACGCTTCCGTTCCATCTTCACAGCCAAGGCAAGCAAACCCACCTCTGTTATTTTTTAATTTTCTTGATTAGCACTTGTGGGAATCATGTGAAAACCCATGTCAGGTATCAATGGATCACTACACATTTGGTCCTTACAAAATTGACACAAAGGAAGTATTCTATACCACTCATCTCTCCTACGCCATGGTTAACTTGCGCCCTGTTGTTCCTGGTACTTCACACGTCTACATCTTTATTCAATGTACTGGTTTCTTACTGTGTTAGCTTTTTGATTTTTTTTTTAATTCTATTTGCAGGTCATATCCTTTTCTAGTCATGTGTTGATATTTATTCAATCTTCTGTTGTTCAATTTTTGCTTTTTGTTTTAATTTTTATTTTTTATAACTCAGAAATCCCTCGTAGTCTTAAATTGGGTCTACAGAGGCTGCAAATTTGGTTCCTAGGATTTTTTTTTTTTTTAAATTCAATGGTTATTACAGATACCCAGTTGTCTGAAAACTAAGGCACATATGATGAAAAAAGAGTTGGGGTTCACCCTGCCCTAAATATTAGAGCTGGATCGTAAAAGGAATCCATACACTAGATCGTTGCTCTCACATACTTTGTATGTCTGTGCGTAATTTGTTGGGGGCTGGGTAAACTTGAGCATGCTGCATGGGTAGACTTTAAGCAAGATCAGGATCGGATGGGATGTCATCATTCTCTGCCATGATGTTCAGCTACTCCCATGTATTCTTGACACAGAATGTGTTTGAATGATATACACAACTTAGGTGGCCCAAGTTTGACTAAATGCTAGATCGGTTGATAATTCAAATGCATATTTGTTGTTATATCCTTATCAGTTTTTTGGCAGAATTAGCAAATATTCTTGTTTGCAATTGCACATACCTATGGGCACCTGAGTGACTGAGTCTGTACAATGATGCTGACATAAATGCAGGACCGAATATTTAACATATCTGAAATTCTCCATGATATAAGAGGTTAGTTAAAAATAGCAAACCTGGAAGACTTGGTGAATCAAACATATAGAACTGACCAACAATGAATCACCTGATCGAATTCGTTTATGTGATTGTGCATAAGTTTGATTCTCTGTGGTCTTGAGTTTCTTTGCATGTGATGTAAACTCAAGCGTGCAAATGTATGTATATTTCTTTCAGTTATACTTAACATAATCTACATGTGCTTATCTGCCCGAAGCGTGAAGTGAAGCGCTTTGTTGATCTTACTGCTGATGAGGTCAGTGATTTATGGCTCACAGCGCAGAAGGTTGGTGGACAGCTTGAGTGCTACCACAAAGCTACATCACTTACATTCACTATTCAAGTAAGACCAAACTCAAGTGGTGGTTACTTTCATCTCATTTTTACTGCTTGTGTGTTTTATTAGATGCTTACTGTAGACTTGAAATAGTTGTTTGTCAAGATATGTCTTCCGAGGTATGGCCAGAATGGATACCATATACGTGGGAACCTCTTAAGCTAATCTTTTTATTTGATCTTTTTGCTCTTGTTTTCTCGTATGTGTTTATGTTTTCCTTCCTACTGCCATAAGGTCAAACATGTTAACTCTCGGATGCTTTATTTAATTGAATAATTGGTGAACAGTCTATATCTTTAAATGTTATGTGAAAAGTACTGATTGCCAAGTGACTTATTAGCTCTTTAGTCCTGGAGTATTGTTATTTGTATCACTGATTCACCACTGAAGTTTGAATTTCTATTTTTATGTGTTTGATCCTGGTTGTTAGGTTTGAACTATTTATGCTTAGACAATCTTGATATATTAAACAAGTGTAAATATTTTTGAATTTAAGATTTATCCATAATACAGCTGGAAAATGAATCACTTTTATCTGAATTTTAGCATGAGCCCAACAGTTTCAGTAGTCGTTTTTGTCACATGACGTCATTTACTGCTGTGTTGATGCCATGACTACAAACTGAAGTCACCATCTTCCTGTGTCAAGTTCGATGGGGATAACATACTGTATTATTCTTCTTAGAATTTTAGGATGATTCTAAGCATACAGGCAAGTGCATGTGTTTCTATTCGTATCTCGCTACCTGGCATTGCAGTGGATGGCTAAAGATTATGTTTTGTGCCTTATTGTCGATCAAAGCATGTTGATTTGTGTTGTATTTTAGGATGGGCCTCAATCTGGACAGACAGTACCCCATGTGCACATCCATATTCTCCCACGAAAAAGTGGTGACTTTGATAGGAATGATGAGATTTACGATGCAGTAAGATTTGATTTCTCCTCTAGTTCTTATTATCGACTCGCCTCCTGAATTTGCTTAAATAGTTTATTTTGTCTGTAACTCATGGTGCAGATAAATGTTAAGGAGAAGGAATTACAAAGGAAGCTTGATTTAGACGAGGAGAGGAAGGACAGAAGCCATGAGGAGATGGCTCAAGAGGCAGATGAATACAGGTCGCTATTCCAGTAGCTATCTTAATATTGTTTTCCAGAAAACATATATTTTCCTGATCAACCACAGCTAGCTCCCCCATGTCTGAACAGTTATAACAGTTAAATCGGTGTTTCTTCATTTCATACTTGCAACTTACCTGAGATGTAGATTCATCCATGATCCAATGAGATGAATGTTAATGTGTTTAACTGCATATCTAGATGTTGAACACTACTATATCAATAACGACTGCAAATAATGAATACAAACTCTACTATACAAATTAACTTGACACTCATACTTGTTTACGGGTTCTGGTGGACAGATCCATGATCTATTGAAGTTATGCTGAGTTAACTAAATAGAATCATTTAAGTTAGCTTTTAAATTTTCTTGGGTTAGTTTGGGATTGTTGTAACTTCTAAGATTATCAATTTTGCTTGTGCTGCAAAAATAGTTAGGTATCTGATATTGGTAAGCTTTATTTTTGAAGTTTTGACATTCAGAAGTTATGTTTGTGTGGTAAAATAACTAAATTGGTATATATTTTAATTATTTAAATATATTTAAATGAGTGTTTAATCGTCAGAATTGTTGCAAGAGAGTTCTTGACGTTAAGGCATGTCCAACAATAACAATGTCTTTGTCACCACCATTGTTATCGGCAAAAGCTAATTTAGCCAATACTATGAATTTCCGTGATGTCAAAGTAGGAGATTTGATTTTAATTTTTCAGGCGGGCCATGCAAGTCAATATTTGCCAGATCATTGTTGTTATTGTTTTAGCTGCGTCATAGTTCAAATTTTTAAGTAAAATATCAGTTTGACGGCTTGGAATATGGCCTATACCTTGGAATATGCTAATTTGAAGTAGTGGAATTAGGTAGAAGATTGCATAAACTACTTGAATTATTATACTTAAAGCCAGAATATATTTTCATTTAAGGAGAGCTGATCACGCCGAGGAAGATTCATTTGAATATCTTACCATGAAATAGAATAGATTGACCTTTATAATCAATTCATAATCATCTCAATACTTAATTGACTCCGTTGGTCGTCGTTATAATAATAAACACTCCCTGTGCTAGGTCGTAGAATTTGCTATGGCTCAACCAATGAATGAGCTTACTATTTCCCTTCCATTAAGCATTCAGGAAAGACCTAAACTAACTTATAAGTTGTCCTTTTGTCCTCCTTGTAAGTTGAATGCATAAAAGCTCCGAAGCATAAGCAGCAGGAGCACAAATTAATAGAGTACAGTGACGAAAGACACTTTCCAAGACTATTTAATAGCAAAATTGTCGCATTTGGTAAATAATTCTCAAACACATCTGCAATCTGAACAATATGAAAGCAGACAACAACAAATTTCATTCCTTACATTGCTGTTTTGAGTACAAATGCATTACATATACACCCCCTTTTTTGAACAGAAAAAAAAAAAAAACAAAAATTAAAGATATGGAAGATCATATAGCCACAAAATGAGATACATACCAACGAAATAAAAGAATTGGATCCAGCAGACGTCTTTAAAACTACAATCTCGGATACTACAAGAAGGCAGCAGCATTTGAAAAGGATAAAGGAAAAAAACAAATCACTCTTCAGGCGCCATCACAACCAATACCGGTACTACCCACCCCCTACATTTTCATCAACAGAGCAAATAGCAGAATGCTACAAAATGCAGTGCAGACATTTTGTTCCATTTTTTTGATAGAGAATTGAAGATCATAAAAACAGGGAACTTTTAGTTAGGATGCAAAAGAAGCAGATGGATCACTCATTTAAATAACTTTATCCCTAAAATAAATCAACTTTCTTCTTCTGCATGTCTTGCTTCCACTTTGGCAACTTATAAAATGCTTCTTTTGTCATGCCGAAGACAGTCTCAAAGTCCTCATCTGACAGATAAGCCTGAAGAAAAGAAATAAAGAAATACAATGAAAACCAATCCAAAAATTGACTCAAATTAAATAACTATGCTCATGATAACGACCAACCTCTCTTCGTTTAAAATCAATTCCAGTTACTGGGTTGTCAGATTTGGCCTTAAGTTGATCATAACTGAATATACTTAGACTTGAATCACTACCATTCTCATCCTGTTCACTCTCTTGCTTTGGGAATGAATCCTCTCCATTGCTTTCCGATGGAGGTGCATCGTCCTCGACCTCCTTCACTTCAGCAACTTCTTGAGAACCTTCTGATTCAGCATATTCAGCTTTTGTTTCAGCTGCAAGCAGTAAGGAATGTGAAAAGGTCTCAAAGTTTGGGAACCATATCTATGATCATGAAGTTATATGTATTTCACAAGAAAGCACAAACAAGAATCAGTGACCTTAACGGATACCGGGACCAGAAAAATAAAGCAGACAAATTAAAGGATAGAGAGAGCTACATAAGGCATCATATCAGGAATATAAACTGAAACATTATTTCTTTCTTACGGGGAGGGCTAGACTCTGCAGAAGTGCCACTTCGGGTAGGAGAGACATCAGGTGATCTCTTCTTTTCAGCAGTAAGAACTGATGAAAGAGCTGCTACTGCTGCTGCTCTTTGTGATCCCCCTGTGCTCGAGGGCTTCGGAGCTGGAGTTTTGGATCCTGATGAATTAAATGCTGAAGATAAGGCAGCTAAAGCTGAAGCTCTTTGAGTTGGTCCCCCTTGGTTTGAACCATTGGACCTGTCTTGGCCCTGTATTAACAGAGAACCATTGGTTTGAGTTGGTCCCTATGGGTAAATCTTCAAGAAGTTATTAAAGGTCTGACCAAATATTGACATAATGCAACAAAGATCTAGGAATGGCATCAATGTGAGGGTAAATTCTGACGTTGACTATGATGGGTTAGGTCCTCATTTTTTTTTCTAAAACCACTTGCAAAACTCACTACTATATTTCATCCAAAATGGAAACTCCCTAGCTCCATCATGTTTATATGCCACAATACATAAAATATCTAACAGTATTCACTAAGAAGGATCTCCTTGACAAATCTGTTTGATTTCGTAGAAATAGAACATGCAAAGTAGTATAAGTTCAACTTTGCCTGTACTTTTTTGGAAATTAAAAAAGTAAGACAGCTCAGCACAAAAAAAAGGAATGAAATTTATTAAATATTTGTGACATAAGAAAACATTTTACCGGGCTAGATGATTTCCCAGTAGATGGATTAAAAGCAGAGGATAAGGCAGCTAAAGCGGAAGCCCTTTGTGTTGGTCCCCCCTGACCGGAACTGGACTTATCCTGTTCAACAATAGCACATATACATTGCCATCAGATTAGCCTCGCCATTGATTTATTAAACAAATAAGTAATTCCTTAATCACATAATAATCAAACAGAAGACTTAAAACATTCCTTGGTACATTCAAACCAACCAGCTCTGAAAACTAGATTCTAAACAATCAGTAACATTTCCTGAAACTAGGAAAACAAGCCCAAAATGCTCCCCATCTGGACCAGAATTTTTCAGTATAAATGAGTTATTGTAACATAATTTCCTTCATGTCCTTTGTTTTCAGTTTTTTTTTTTCACATTATTATTATAAGAATATACAGCTACCACAATCAATGGTTTCATTCTCTTTCTATTTATAAATTCAGCTTTTCTTTTATTAGTTAGAAACTAAAAAATTATATTAAAGTAAAATAAAGGAAGTAGTTTCATTAATAGATTAGACATTCATGAAGGAATAAAAAAAGGGGAAGGGGTAACAATTCTAACAAGAATAAATCTTCCCTACTTGAAGCAAACAAGGCAAGCTACACAAAATTACCCAAAACACCTTCTGAATTAAGATTTACAAAGGGGGGCTAAAAAAAAAAAAAAAGAGAATCTTAAAAATCCTTCGAAATTGAAGCCCAAAGCAAAATATGTAACTCTATCCCACAATTCACCGCTTAGCTTCTCCTTCCTCATAAAAATTTTAAAAAAAAAAAATCACAGTTTCTTCTTTCTGGTCAAATAATCCAAAGGGGGCAGAAATGATACATCTCCATAAAGTTTTAGCCTTCTTTTCTTCTCCAAAAGCAAAAACATTCTCCATAAGAATGAATGAGAATAACAAAGAATGGCTACTGAGATCTCGGATTCTTGATGAACTCTAACCCATAAACTTAAAGCCAAAAACAACACTATTTTTACACATGATACACCAAGAGAAACAAATTGCCTACCAATTCTTTCCTTTCATTTGAACCATTCATTTCGTTTTGCCATGTTGTAACAGAAACACAAATATTTAATTAGAATAATCTAATATATATTAATTCATTATATAAATGCGGTAAAGGACACTTAATTTAAATCACATGAAATTCAGCTACTTAAAGCCAGGGCCTTAGGACTTTTTAAAGTAAATAAAAAAGCAGCATCTAATTCACACTTGTATAAAATAGACTTGAAAAGAGTCAAGGATGAAATCTTAATCAGCACACATTTTGTCTTCATAAATTTTTTTTATAAATGCTAGTTAGAAGTTTTCTTGCATCATTTTGTCTTCATAGAAATTAAAGCATATTACCTCCACAACATGACTTGCCCCAAAGAGTAATGCCACCTTCTTCTGGAATGAGTTTCCTTGAACCTGCAACCCATTCAGATATCTTCTCAGAACGTATAGAAGATGTTGAACATAACATAAAAGAAATAAATAAACAAAATCAATGATAAGGTTGTTGAGCTTTAAACTTAGGTTTTAGCTAAAGAAACTTTCTCAACATTTAATTCATCCCAAACGTATGCTTCCACAATCAATTTTGTCTTTTATTAACTTTTCAAAAGATTATGCGACTGTTTCTGCCACAAAATGTTATGACTATTTTTAAATCCAGTGAAGCCAATGAATTCCTGTCTAAGATAACTTTCTAGACTAGTTTTGACATCAAGAAGAAGGGTTTTCAACTAGACAATAGTTAGTTCAAAACTAACAATTACTTAGGTGGTTACAATATTATAAGCTATCTATAGTATCAGTATTTTCATTTGCCAAGTGTTCACTGTAGATGCTTCCATGTGTTCTCAAATTTTCATAAACAGAGGATCCACATTTTTACTTAAAGTTGATGGAGAATAGTGATCAAACTGAATTTTTTTTAGAAAAGGGCTGAAGAAACTTAGAGAAAATTTAGGAAAGAGAAATCAAGTCATTCACACACATACAGTAGCTTTTATTGGATCCCATGAAAAGAAAGTGGTGAAGAAGCATGGCTCATTTCCTTCAGTGACTTTGTATAGTGGAACTTTTGGAGACAGCTCCTCCAGAGAAGCAGCCATGTCTATGTATTTCTGCAAAACTTGTAAAATGAATAAAGTACAATACGAAAGTCAAAAGAATTGAAAAACTTACTCCGTTGAGCCAGTACCTGACCAATTTCAAAAGCACTTTGCTTTTCTTTGGAGTCCACGCATTGACCAACCCAAACAAACACTTCAGCATGTGTGTCAAGTAGCAAAATATCCTCGGGCAGTAGATCATCTTGAGAGAAATTGTAGACTTCTTCAACCTGCCCGGGAGAACATAAGTATGTATTATACAACTAACAAATACCTTTTCCAAAAAAAATTCAATTTAAGAATAAACTTACCTCAAACTTTCCTGAGGGACCCACATGGCAACACAAATGATGACAAAAATAGAGGTTAGAAAGGATAATTGATTGATCAACAACTCATAAAAAAACCCAAAATTTGGTTCAGGGCATTTATTATACTAATATAATCAAACTGATGTAGCAAAAGCTACATTAACGAATAGGAAATTCACCTTTATTGAATGAGAATGTAAACAAATGAGGATCTCTGACAACATCTGGAGAAACCTTTTTGCTTGTGTAACTTTGTTTCCCTCCTAATGCAAACCAGAAAGCAGAGCTCTCAGTACCTTCTTTAGCATGTTTTAAAGAAGCTCCTGGCTGAAACAGTAAGAAAACAACAATTGATCAAATTCACATTATCAAATAAAAAACTGCAAATACTTCAAGAACTAGAGAACTGAAACACGAATATAACTTTAAATTATTTAAAACAAAAAAAATCAATTTGATACACCTAGAGGCAATATTAATTACCTATGCAAGAATAATGAACAAAATATTTTTGATTCAATGTGTTCCACAGATTAGAGATTGAGTATAACTTGCTTGACATCATAACAGTTAGCCTAACTAGCTCATCCTTTTAACTTTTCAGATGCAGCACAATCTCTCTCTTTTCCCTTCCCATAAAAAAATCTAAAATATCTTGAAAAGCACAACATGTTACATACAAGTCGAAAACAAATCAATTTCCAACAAGAAGCATACCTTCAAAAATTCAGCAACCTTTGCAGCCAATTGCTGCTGCTCAAAGGTACTTTGATTTCCATGCCAAGTAAAAATTGAAGAACCAGATTGCAGAAGGAAACACTCATTAGAGTTCAATGACGTTGCCACCTAAACAAGAAAAGAGTTAGATGTATTCGCAACAAAGATAATTTCTAAATCATGCCGAAGATATCATGATTACAAGCAGGAATAGTATCAAAATTTATAAAGCCAATTAACCAACTTTTGTAGAGGTGCAATAATAGATGATAACCAGATTATGAAGAACTTATAAGAGGAGAACAAGAAGAAGAAGAAGATTAGTAGGGGTGTGCAAAAATAGCCAACCCGATCCGACCCCCGATCGGGTTTGATCGGGTTGGAGTCGTTTTTTTGCACTGTAGTAACACGAATCGGGTTGTTTTTAGTATGTCATATCCGACCCGACCAGACCAAAATTTCCACACAAAATTAGCTCTCAAAAAGCATGTTACTCGAGACCCGACCCGACCCGACGATTCGGGTTATATACTTGGAAAACCCAAACACGGGTCAGAAAATCCAAACCTGACCATGCATCGGGTCGTGTCGGGTTGGGAGCCAACCCGACGACCCGTGTGCACCACTAAAGATTAGAGCAACAACAAACACATAGTTGGCACCCTCTTGGCTTTTCTCTTTTTTATTTATTTATTTATTTACTTTCCCAAAAAAGAAACTACAAGCTTCAGCTTTTTGATAGACCTCTTAAAAAAAATAAATAAATAAATAAACAAATAAACCAATCATTCTCGCCGTCCAGCTATATGCAGGAAGTTACTTCTATAAAACTACATCTTTCATTTCTTTTTTTTTTTTTTTCAATGTTCACATGTCAAGTTATCTTAATTCCACAAGATTACAACGCCAAGAACCAAATCAAACACACGAAATTGTAGTCATTGGAATCTTTTCCATTGAGAAAGGATAAAAACTTGTTTTCTCTCACCAGGCAACTGGTGCCACATTCATTTTCTCAAAGATACAAAAGTTTTTAGGAACTTCAAACCAAACAATTTTATTCCAAAGACTATTAAGATTTATTAACCAGACTCTTTTATGGTGGCCATTTTTTTCCTAAAACCCTTTGTAACAATGCATTAGATATAAGACAATCTTTAGAATTCTACCATAATAATTATCAAAGTAATATTTCTTCTTGATAAGAACAATTATATAATAATTAAGAAAAGGGTAAAAATAATCTAAATAATCTCAAAGTAAGAAAGTTTGTTCAATATATAATCATCTGATCCATCAACAAACAAAATCCATAGGGTGATTAAACATTTTAGTCTATTATCCTTTTAGAATAAGTTCCCCAAAAAAAAAAAAAACTACTTAATTATGTCAAGCTAGAATATGTTCCCAACAAGCACATAATTTAAACTATAACAAAAGAAGTGCTTGTTATTACATACCGCATCAACTTGCACTGCCTTATTGTTGTGAATGGCAGTTCCAGACAGCCGAATGAGTGCGATACTATCAGCTGTGTAAGTTTCATCTGTCAAACCCTTGTCCCCTATGTAATTTTTGTAACCAGTGCTCAATCCACCCTAAGAATGATTTAATCATATAAGAAAACTAGCATTACCCCTTAGTTTTAACCTAAGCATAACATCACTGTCATCATGATTGAATATACTTAAAATTTGGTGCCAGTTTTAGATGGAGTACCTTAAGGACCACCATTGGTTGAAAAATTGCAACAAATTGTGGCGGTTCTTTCCCTTGAAATATGCGACCCTGTACCAAGCATCTATCATACACAGGTCTTATAAAAGCAAATTCCAAAACTTGACTAAAGATAATATGATACCTGAACAGGTCTTCCCTTCAGTGAATTGCACATAGTGTTGGCCAACCGAGCAGCCATCTTTTGGTCCTCCTGAATTGCATAATTATAAAATAACAAAGTATTACCAATTTGACCGTCAAAACAGTTTAGGAAAACTAAATTAAAAAATAAAAATATTTTAATGCAAGGATCAACGAACAAAATGTAAAAGTTAGATTAAGAATTTAAAGTTATAGAACAATAAAGATGTCGTATAGATGATTACAGCACCATAAATCAGAAATAATCGATCCAAATAAGGAGAGTAAAACATATACAGTGTGTTGTCATATTCTCAGAGTACGGCAATGACCAATAACATTTAAAGTACCAGAACATGTCATAATTCTTTGGCCAACATAGAGAGTCCAGATTTTAGGATCTTTAAAATTATAAGAAAAAGTAAGTTGTATTATGCATTTAAGGTATTAATAAACTAGGTGAAGTTAATATGTTTGATCTTGAGAAGCAAAGATCAGAAACTAAGGTCTGATTTAATTACTACCATTCTTCCAAGTTGGAGGTGATCCAGCACGAGGGAAGACCAAAAATCAAAGTGTATGAAACACATGAATTAATAAAGATAGAGAAGACAAGTAAAACAAAATTGCATAGGCTGCACCAATAATATTAATTTGTTGGTTGACAGGGTACAGCAGGATGCTTCCAAATCTCATTTTAGGTAGACTATTATAATGAGCACATAAATCAATTAAGAGAAATCATACCTTTTCCTCTGTATGTAAGGACAAGGGATTTGCTTAAGGTACTCAAATTTGGACTCAAACATACACATAGGATAATAGCACTCATTTTCTCAAGGGAGAAAAAAAAAACAATTCAATTGTGTTACAAGTACATATCTTTACATGACTAAAAATTATAGCGTTAGGCAATCAAAGCCAATTGAGAAGAACATAAGTTACCTCAGTACTATCATTTCCAATCCAGCAGCACAAAAAGTAATCTTCTTTCCTATCACCCGAGTGATAGGAATAAAGCACAATATAGCAGTCCCCACTATAAAATTTTCCGATATCCTCTTTGGGCACAGGAGTCTTTGCACTGCCATTAATGCACCATACCTGGAAAATAAACAAAATTATATTCTTAACCAAATCAATGTTACCAACATAATATATGAAATAACTCCCAAAAATAAAGAACAAACAAAATATCAACTAAACCTCCAGCTTTCCACCTCCTTCGAGCAATGGTGGTACTTCCTCATTGGTAGGCGTACTTTTTGCCATGCCCTTGATGCCGACGCCTTGTTGCTTCAATAAAGCTAGTGATGCATAAAGTAACAACTTTTAATGGGAATAAAGCACAATACGGCAGTCCCCTCTAACCAGGAATATTCCAATTTCACTATAACTTGAGGAACAATAACACTACCTGCTACTTTTCCTCTTCCGTCCTCAGCACCAGGAGTTGCTGACCCTGATGGCCAAGAATCAAAGTTGGACTTAAATGCATGAGTCTCATAACCTTGGATGACTCTAGTTATCCTTGTTGATTTTGGCCTATTTTGGCTAGCAACAAATTCCTGGAGAAAATATTTGAAATTAAAACGGGTTAATTGTGATAAACGCCAAGTTAAAAGACTATTTTGATTTTTAAGAGATCCAATGTCTTCTTATATAGCCTAACCAAGTTAAACCTTAAGGACAAAAATACCATTCTAGGTAAGTTGCTAGATGCACTTAAGTACATAGTTGACGAGTTGCTGAGTGCGCTTGTCAGCTTGTCAACTCTTCATCTAATATAAGACATGCTTCTCTAACTCAGTGTCTTTTTTGATCTATGCTCGTCAAATCCAACAAGCATTTTGTATTCGTGCTTTTAAGAGCAACTAGGCTAAGCAATCAAAATAAGTTAAGGCTTTGCTAAGTTTCAAAAGAATCACTCCAGCCTGATTTGTTTCTCACATTTATTTTTTGTCAAGATGTAGTAAAAGAAATATAATGTCTCTACCTCAGCAACTTGACTAGCAGCTTTTCTCTCCTCCACTTGTGTTACCCGGCCAACCCAAACAAATAACTCTGAGCCACGATCCAGTAGATAGCATTTATTGTTTTCCAACAAGCCTTTGGAAAGTTCACCTTCTACAATCTTTGCCTGGCCATCTTCAATGCTACAGAAACCAATAGATACAATCACCATCTCTGTTTATAGTTGCATGCATAAAACATGCATATGTTCCATTATATAATCTCATGTATTAGAATGAAACATTTAACTTTGAAGAGTAATTGAAGATAAATCAGATAAAAACCAAAATGCAAACTGAAAACATAGGACCTCTAAAAAGTCTCCTGGTTAGATACATGACCAAAATAAACATCATAAATTTAATTTGAATAAATGTTTCCTCCTTGATTTTTGACCATATCTATGTTTAAAACTCATCCCAGAAATTTGTTTGAGATTATGGGCAAACACAGAAATTATATCATAAACTTTTTCCACATCTTTTTTCATCATTCCATAAGAGTGGCTACTTTAATTCTTTTTTAAAAGTTTATTACCAAGGACTACAAGATGCTATAACTTCTCCAAAAGATTGTGCCTGTCAGCCACAAATAAGAAAGGAAAGATGAAGACTACAAACCATTTTACATATATTTATCAACCAAAAATATGATGAAATTTGCGTTATGTCAATGCCACTGCACATACTTATATAGCGTAAGAGCACCATTAATTATTACTCAGAAGTAGAACTTCCCTTTTCAAACAAGCAAAAATTGTTAAGAAAATGAACAAGTGGAAAGCTTAAATTATTTGGCAACCCTCATTTACAATGGAACAGACATCAAGACTACTCCAATTCTCCATGCATCAAAATTCTTATTTTGCATGAAATAAAGTACCTATAAAGCTGTGGAGGAGTGGTTTCTGGAATAGCATCATCTTCACTGGCTACTTTCTTGCCAATTGGAGCAAAACCACCAAGAAGAACCCAAAATTCACCTGAGTCTGACTCTGTATCTAACTTCCCATCATCTGGCATGGTAAGAACCATTGACAACAAATAAGTGACGGCAGAATAATTATCAACTATAATATAAAATTAGGAACAAAAAGAGTACTTAATCAATGATCACAGGAATATTTAAAGGGAAAGAAAATAGAAAAATCAAAATTTTAGATAATTATGCATTTACCAACAATTGCAACATCACACGTCCCCTCATGATACTTTTCCTTCAAAAACTGAATTACTTCCAAAGCCTTGGCTCGTTCTTGAATATTGGAATTTGCGCCATTGAATTGATAAATCTTATTCTCAGTGTCCAGGATAAACACATCGTCATGATTTAGTGAAGACCGAGCAAAAGGAACCTGCACAATCAAATCTGGGAGTTAATTCTCTTTGTCTACAGTAGGTTCACGTCTGAAGGAATTGCTTTGTGAATTTGTGAAACGTATATTTAGATCCAATACCTGCTTCATCCTGACAACTCGTTTTCCTCTGCAGACATACAAGCGTGTTTCGAACTTGTCTTCTTCAGGGGCTTTAAAACCAGAAGCAACACCTCCTTCTAATGGTATGATACAAGGTTTAAAATATGACAAGAATTTGTCAGATTCATGGCCTTGAAGTTCCCGGTGCTGCACTGCACGCCCTCCAAGAACAGCATCAAGTTCAACTGTTTTAATAGCTGCAGTTCCGGCTTCATCCTTTTGGGACAAAAAAGGAAAGAAAAAAAAAAGAAAGGTTTCAATGTATTGAGATTACAGGTCGAAAATATGTCCACAAAAACTAGGAATAACCTCAACATGTTGTGTTAAATAATCAAAACATTTAATATGACAGTTTTGCCAAATGAAGTATAAAGCACGGTAAAGTTACATTCAGACTTAATACTTATGTATAAGGAATTGAAAGCTCACCTGACTTGAATCTTTTCCGATCCAAAAATGTATGTCATACAGATAAGCGCCTCCCTTGCCAGGTGTTGTCTACAGATATATGTATGCATATGAAAGATAAGCACATAGAGGAGTAAGAAAGCAAATGATCAACCCCTTCCCCAATTTAAAGAACTTGTGGAAACAAAGCATGAAAGGCAGGCACAGCCAATATCAAATGCAAATGGGCAACAAGCAATTATATATGCTGCCATATAAATTCTAATTGGTGAAAACATTCAACAAAACCCAGCACAAAAGTATTTTTATCATAACATATTGGTATAGCATTCAATACTGACCACATGAAGAATAAATTAATACAAACTACAAAGACAAATCTCAAAAAATAATAATAATAATGATTGAATAACATAAAATCACTTTATGACAGTAAGATGCAGCCATCCCTTTTTACACAAAATTACAAAACATATAGTCATAGTGTCAACTGTAAGTACCTTAAAGAATGTAATAAAATACTCATTCAATTAATAAATATATATATATATATATATATATATATATATATATATGTATGTATATAATACATATGTGTATGTGTGTGTGTGTGTAACAAAGAGAGCAGTAGAGTTCAAGAGTCTTTTTCACCTGCAAGATGATGTAACAATCCCCCATATAGAATTTTCCATGTTCAGATTTAGGCAATGGAACTGGCTGAAAGTTTTCAATTCGCCAGATTTCGGTCCCCCTGTGAAATGTTAAGTTTGACAGTCTTAAAGCAGAAGGCATCACATGTCAGCATTTAATGAAACTACCAAGAAAAAACACTCATGAACACAAATGAAGTCAAAACCATATTCTACTCTTACTTTTAAGTTAAATAAGTAGGTGAACACCAAGAATTAAATTTCTAAGATCTCTCTCTCTCTCTCTCTCAACTGTGTGTGTGTTGTGTCCAAACGTCTCCACGCTTCTAAAATTAAGAAGTTGCTAATCATATTAAGGATACACTCTTTGACCTGCTCCTTGAAATGCAGGATCCATAGCCTTTGCAGAGGCAGACATCTCCAAAAATCTTTCTTATTGTTGTACTAAGTACAGAGAGAGTGAAGGCTTGTAGATCGCAAAGAGTCCACTGCATTGGTATAGATAATGAAAATTACATAAAAATCAAAAAAATGAAGAGAAACATACCACAACGGCTAAGATTGTTTAATTCTACTAGTGAAAAATGGCACAATATAAAAGTGTTAGAACTAAAACAGAAAATTATTCAGCAAACAGTCACATAAGTGAACAAATTTCCTTTGTCAGCAAAAACAGTCACATAAGTGAACAAATATCTTTCCTTTCAATACCCCCCTACAATTCAAAGGCAGCACAAGGAAAATTAAAAACAAAAACAGATGAGAACACAATAATCAGGCCAAAGTCACAAATATTATGTTTCTTTAATTAGACAATAAAAGCTATGGAGAGACAGCTTTACCAAATCCGAAAAGCAAGATAATGTAAAGAATGTACTGTTTATGCAACTTCAAGTTCAAGAATGTAGCACAACCAAAAAGTACAAGAATTTTTTACAGGATCAGAATTGCTAACATAGCAGATACTCTTAAAATTTTTGCAAATATGTTCGAATTAATCTTTTTATACAATATATCATACTAATTGCATTCCCCTGTATACATTTAACTCACTTTATTTCCTCAAACCATTAGTTTTGGAATCTAACTTTTGATGGAGTTTGTTATCCAGGAATCTGGTATCCAAGCTAGCTTATTTTGAATGCTTTCTCCTGATTGCAAGTCAACCTGAACCTTTTAACATCCACTATCTTCTATTTTATTTAATCTTAGTACAGTTCCCTCACTGAGCTTCCAGTTCAAAGTCAGTCATCCATTGATAAACCAAATTCCATATGACGTTAAGTGAAGAAACTACTTTGAAAAGTTAGGATATGTATCATGTATTGCTTCAAAAGCTCTCGAAGAAAAAGAAAAAAAAAGGAAAAAAAGAAAAAACTAGGAGAAAGCTTATCATGTAGATTGAACGTTGAGGCACATAATGCCTCTGATGCCTTGACAGAGGCCGTATTTTGCCCCCTTACCCCCTTCTTCCATTAAGAACTGCAATGCCTGTCTTGGGATATGAGTCCCCTGAAAGCTTCGCATGTCATTAAGTCATTAGATTTTGAAAACTTCCACTCTTTCTATCTATCTATCTCCTTTTTGTTTTCCAATACCAAGGATCTAAAAACCCACATTTTGCCCCCTTAAGCCCTTCTTCCATTAAGAACTGCAATGCCTGTCTTGGGATATGAGTCCCCTGAAAGCTTCGCATGTCATTAAGTCATTAGATTTTGAAAACTTCCACTCTTTCTATCTATCTATCTCCTTTTTGTTTTCCAATACCAAGGATCTAAAAACCCACATTTTGAATTCCTCAATAACGAATAATCAATCATTGTATAGAGTCCACACTCAATTCCTCCAGATTCAATAAAATGTGTAGAATAATCTATCACACGGTTTCACAAGTTGAGCCCAACTTTAGTATCAGATTCCAAATTTCTGCGTAAATGTATCCTGGACCAGATGCTACTTATTGCAAACTTTTTCAACTAACATTCAGATTTTCCATCCTTTTCCATCAGAAATCGGGAAATGAAACTATATGAAAAGCTCAAAACGAAGTAAGGGCAAGTGTTAAGGATCTTCAAGCAGCATTCTTTCCCTGTATAAAAAAGTATCACCTTTCTGTTTATGTATGCGGATAATATACAATTCCCTAACAAGAACCGTCAATGTAGCATCCTCAAGTTGCCTAATTTCATAACCAAATGCAGCAAGCGGTACACAATCCAGCTCCCTAACATAAAAGTTCTTGCATGCGAGCGATCGAACACTTAAAAGAAGATCCTTTCTCTAGCTTTACGAGAATATTACACTCATTGCATTCGACTTTCATCAAGTTTCGACTATTCGATAACAACAATACCAGACGCAACTTCGAGGCACCAGCCTCCTTGATCAGTATTGGTCCAAATTGGGCTGATCAGAAGCAATCTCCATGGATGTAAAAACCGAGACTTTTTAAAATAAACTCGTAAATACAACTGATTTGTTTCAATACTCTCGGTTCAGCTATAAATCAAATCATTTCTACTACTATTTCGCGCAATCAAAATCCACACAAAGAAAAAACAAAGAGATCAAAAAGCGATAATAACAAACAAACAACAAAACAACAAAAGAATCGCAATGATCAAAAGACAACAACAAGTAGAAGAACCCACCAAAGGTTCACAACAATATAAATATGTACATATATGAGATAAGCAGATCAAAACACGATGAAACAAAAACAAGCACAACCCATCAGAAGCAAGACAAGATCAAAACCACCCAGATCAACAAACAGCAAAGAGAAGAAGAAAAAGAAGGAGATCTAACAAATCAAAACGGAATTGAGAAGCCTGATCAGACGAAGACAGAAATGAAATGAAGATGATCAAAAGGAGAAGACAATAGAAAGGGTACCTGGAAGGGAGAGATCTCTCAATCTCTGAGAGTGATGGAAGGGATTGCTGTTGTAGAGCTGGCAAAAGAGAAAGTGAGGAGAAGAAAAGTGAATAATTGAAGTCGAGAAACTTTGGAGTTCTCTCTCAAACTTTTTTGTGTTGGGGGCTTTTGAGATTTGCAAATTCAGAGAGAGAGAGAGAGAGAGAGAGGAAGTTGTGTTGTATGAATGAATTATGAGGTTGAATGAAAATGATGATGAAGATGAAGAGAAAGGAAGAAAGATAAGGGAGGTGTTTGTTTGGGCAGACAAAGTCGTTATTTAAGGCTTAAAAGATCCGGTGACGATGGCACCGGCCATGTTGCCTTTTCCTTTTCTTTTCTGTTTGCTTAGATGGATTTTCCACTTTTCTATTTGCCCCCCTCTTTTTTTAACATTTTTATTCTTGGATTTCTCCTCAATTATTACGTCATAAATAAGACAAGATGAGTTTTTTTTTTAATATTGTAACTATTATGTATTTTTTTTTGCAGTATTTTTAGACGTTCTTATTTTACTTTTCTAGTATTATACGCATCTCCCTTAATTTAGTTACTTCTTTATTTGGTTCTTTAGAGTATATAAAATCACTTTTGTAATATATTATATTTCATTCATATGGTTAATTGGTAATAATAATTTACTATTAGAAATCTGACACCCGATATTATAAATACGTTTAAACAAATAATAAAAGTTTTTCTGTTTTAAAAGATATTACTTTAATGTATCTGGACGGTTACCATTTAATTATATCTTATTGCAAAAATTTTTTTGTTAATATTTATTAAAATAATCATTACAAAGTATACTCTGTCAAAAATAAGATTATTGCAGTCAATTGCTGTCTATTATATCTGGAAAACTATTAAATTGTTAGATTTTTGTAAAGCATAAGATATATTGACGTGCGCGTTAATGTTCATAAATAAATGTAAAATTTTTAATTACCGTTTCAAATCTTTTTTATCCTATGGTGATTTTTATAAACATGCTTTGTAAACACCTGATAAAAGAGGATTTCAAGGTTTTTTTTTCTTCGAAGAAATTATCTTTTGTCAAAAATTTGATACAGTTAAATTAGTTTTATAAATTTCAATTTGTTCAATTTGCATGGTTGTTGTATTAGATTGTTCATGAGATTAATTGTGACGAGTTAAATTTCGAATCCTCATTCAATTTTAGAATTATTTAAATTTTCTCGAAATAATAATTTATGACCACTTTTGGTCAATGTTTCAGAAACAGTGTTCAAAAAGTAAAATACAATTTAAAGTTTCTCTCGCAAGATTAGAAAGCATTTACATGAAAGCAATAAAAATATTAAATAACTTTGTATCATTTCTATATACTCAATTACCGTTCAAGCTTTTACTCAAATTTTGAATTTTTATAGCATTTTCTTTGAATGAAATAATTATATATTTTCTAAGTCTCAAAAATTCTAAGTATTGGTCAGCCGTCTAAAACGGTGAACATATTAAAAGTAAGGAAAAAAATGATTCATATTTTGTCGATAAAAATTTTTCGTTAGTAAATTTTTTTCTTTCTATTAGTGTCAATATTTTAGTTATGGGCGGTAATTTGTGTCACGCGTGTCAACCCATTTAATTATTCCTATCGAAACATGAAACACCGATTCGACATGGTTATTAAACGTGTCATTCGCGTGTTATAATCATATCATATTTAATTAATATAATTTATTTAATTATTTAATATAATTATGCACAATATATCTTATTTTATATACTCATATCAATTAAAATTATTTTTAGAATATAAATAATTGTTAGTATAAAAAAATTATTAAAATCATCATAATTATTATTATGTAAATTAATTTACTTTATAATATAAAATTTTTAATTTTATAATATATATGTTGCAAGTAAATAAAAATTCATAAAATTAATGTTAACGATTAATAATATATATTTAACTATTTATGTCATTAAATGAATTAGCGTGTTGAACACTCTCAACACGAATTCGATTCATTTATTGATCATATATTGTGTTCGTATCATATTTATATCATGACCCAAAGTATCACCCTCATTTTAGTTACTAATTAAAGAGCAGCAAGATCATTTTGAGGAGGGTTTTCAAAATTAAAATTGTTTAGTCCAAATTGCCAATATTCTTAGCTTTACAGCGTATGGCACTTGTAACTTTAACAATTAAAAAAATAAAATAAAAATCAATCAATCTCGTAATGATAAGAGAGAAGTGGGTCTAGGTTGCCACTTCCCGACATTTGCACTAAATATCTATAAATATATATTTGCTAAAGATATTCTTATATGAACTTTACCAACTCATAATAATAATAAGAAGAAATATTTTCATTTTTATAGCAAAAATTTATAATTTCTCTAAACAATCCATATTCTTATAAAATCTCGACTAATAATCTAACATGTTGGACTAGTATCCAGAGTGAAACAAATCTCATCTTTCAACAATTTCTTATTTTTCAAGACTTTATTTGAGTTTTTGTAAATATACATACGGATTTTAAGAGGAGAAGAGTAATTATTTCTATAACGTAAGTTAATTTATCCTACATAATTTTTTTATTTTTTTTCTCGCTATTTGATACAAGCAACTCCCTTTACACGATATAAATTTTTTACTTTTGATGTTCCAATTGCATAAAAAGAAAATTATAATGAAAAATAGGTGATGATCCAACTGAACTATAAAGACCCCACCTTCCATACCAACAATAATTTATGCTTATTTGATTGTTCATGTGAGTTATAAAAGAGAATTATTGATGGGTTGGTGATATTTTTTTTTTCTCAAAACATTGAAAACTAAAACTAAACTATTTCGGAGTATGTACATCCCTCCCTCACAGCGTTGTTGGCTGAACAGAACATGTATGGCACCCATCATGGTCAAGGAAAGAAAGAAAAATGTGAGAGATGAGTTATGGTGGACCACTTGGATTGGACCTTCCAAAGCATCTCATCTTTTTGAAATCACAACCCAAAAATTTAAAATACGAAAACAAAAACAACTACTTTATCTTACAAAACCTTATAAAATTTATTCACTGCATTTTCAAATACCTTAACAGGGCATTAGACTAGTTTAAATAAACTATAAAGAATGTAGTTGAATGTGACATTAGTAAAATAATGTATAATAAACCCACACATTACATAGATTCATAAAATATAAGACCCATTATGTAACATGGAACATAAAACGTAAAACGTCGTTGTATGAATGTGTATTCTATGTTATGAATTAATTTATATTTAATATTTAAATAATGAAAAGTTACCACAATAAAATACATGAAGTATACAAATTAAATTATGAAATCGATCTAATGAGTTTTTAATAATAGGGAAGCCAGCTCATAGAAGGGCCAAGGTAGCAAGGAAAAGCTGTATTTGATTCATATTCACTAGATGGACCCACCCAAGACAACTGCTGGCTCTTGGGCTGATAAAATCAAGATCACTGATTCGAGTACCCGATGCAAATTGAATCCGGTTACTCCTAAGAAACCGGGTAGAATCCTTGAGATTCCAGATGAGATTGTCGACAAGAATTTAGCCGAATGGCGTAGATGTCTAGTTGGCTTCTTTCCGGGATATGTGATGCCCTTCCATGCTGCACGCTCGATGGCGATGCGTGCATGGAAATCTAGTGGTTTTGAGGACGTCCGTTCCACGGATAAGGGATTTCTCATCTTTCGTTTTAGAACTGAGGATGAGGTACATGCAATCATTGCTCGCGGTACTTGGATGTTTGGAGGTAAATTCATTTACCTGAAGCAATTGCATCCGCATCTGGATTTCAATCTTACAGAATTTCGGGCAGTTTGGATCCGTTTGTATGGCCTGCCGTTTCCTTTGTGGACAACCAAAGGCCTTAGCATTATCTCCAGCATGGTTGGAGAACCTCAATCTTGTGATAAGGCGACTTCTGATCTATCTAGATTGGAGTATGCGAGGGTTTGTGTTCTTATTGATGCAAGACGCCTTCGAGTTAAGAACTTTGAGTTTAGGTGCAAACTCTCTCCGGAGCCCATCGAAATTCAAGTTGAATATGAGTGGACTCCAAAACATTGCCCCAAATGTTGCATGTTTGGTCATCGTTGTCCAGAACCGGTAAAGACTTCAAGTCCAGATAAGAATGAGGTTAGCACCTCTGATAGTACCCCTTTAAGAAAAGAAAAGGATGTGACCAAGGTCACTGATTGCACCAAAATAGTTACTATTCCAGAAATTTCTGCAGTGCAAGTTGAGCCTCCGAAGGCTACTACACTTCTGAGTGCAGAGTCAGTTTCAGATTCTGATTCTCCATCTCCTTTTGTGACCAACGAGGGTAGACTTTTGGGCACTATCAAGTATTCTACAAATCGTGAGGCATCTATTTCCTCAGGTCGGATACCTCCTGAGTCTTCTCCCACTCGTTTTGAGCCTTTGAATGGGCTCAGTGAGGATGATCAATCTGATAGGATTGACCATACTCATTCGGACACCCCAGCTACCCTGGTAAAGAAGGGTAAGAAGAAGAAAAACAAGAAGGGTTAAAGCTCTTGTATTTTTATGTTTTAGACCGTTTGTGATCATTTCTCTTCTATGTTGTTAAGGCCGTTTGTGGCTTTTTTACTTTGTTTTAGGCCGCTTGTGGCCTTCATTTTCTATCTTTTTGTTGGATTGTATGTTTGGACTTTACGTCCTTTTGTAATTCTTGGGGTATGCCCCTCGGATTTTTGTACATTATAACTTTTTTTATTTATATTACTAAGTAACTTTTCCAAAAAAAAGGAAAAGCCATAATAAAAGCTATTTGGTCATTGTCACATGACGCAATAGACGTATAAAATTATTTTTGCCCAATACGCTTAGCAACCACTCAAATACTATAAATATATTTATTTAATTTAGTGGATTGACATTGACTAAATTGACCTTCTGTGGATGATGACACGAATGCCCAAGTGTGTTTTTGGTTAATTAAGATGTTGCATTCTTAAGCACCCATAAGAAACCATATTAGGATTATGATTAAAGCCTACTCAAATTGTCGTACATATATTGTCTTCATCATTAACATGATGTAAAGTTAAACATGATTGTGATTTATTTATACCATTTAATTTTTGAAAATTTAAATAAACATAATACTGGTGTAATGTAATTATATGTACGATGGGAGATGTTTCATTTTCTTTTCTTTTTTGTTTTTTAATGATTTCATGAGAAGATCTTGGCTTATAGATGTCTTTGGTTAGAATATGTAGATTAGGGTGCTAAAACAAAGTGCTTCAACAATTAAGATAGTTCTACATTTTTTTTTTAATACAAGTACAAAATTTAATCACCAATTTGACAAAATTAAAACATTGTAACATAATAAAATCAAAGACGAAATTAAAGGTGGGCCGGCCTGCCCAGCCCATGTTTTTTTTCTTGACTTATTCTTTAAAACGTTGTCTAAGAGAATTCCCCACCTATTCTTGAATCATTTCACAGCCCTTCTAGAAATTTAAAATCATTCTAATACGCAAAATTTTGCTTTTTTTTTTTAAATAATTAACAAAACTTAAAATACCATTCACATTTCAAATCATAACATCCCTGTATAAAGAGTCACAATCCATTTGCTGAAATCTAAGTATATGCATAAAAACAAGTTAAGAAAATAATATAAGATAATAGATGAGTAAAAACAATTATAATATACCAATATAAAATAATGCTGGATCAACGTACATATATACTTTCTTAAAGGGCAAAATTTGTGTTGAAAAACAGGGTTTTTGTACATCTACAACTACAAGTCATTCTCCCAACAACTAGTCTAAAATATTTTATAAGAAAAATAGGTTTATGTAGCTTTACATCTAATCAAATAAAATCAAAATTTCCAGCTTTGTTATGAGCAAAATGTTACGCTAGCTACCAAAAATATGAACTCTAATATATTAAATGTCCCATTTATATCTTATAGTACAGTCTAAGAAACATCGCAAAACACAAATTTCAACAGCTAGCTAGAAGGCGAGGCCAGTGAGCAAAACAACTCAATGTTGAGAGTACAAGTACACATAATATTCCTAGGACACTGATTATGATGATTTCTACCTTTGTAATAACAATAAAATCAGAATAATTGTGCGAGATTTCGACAAATTTAAGGAAGATTTGCAAAATTGACCCCTGTAGTGGTAACAATAACAGTTGGATACAAAAATTTTTACCCCACAAATATAGGCTCGACTGGCCCAAAGACCGGTAATTAAAGCCCTCTCCACAAGACACATGCTTGACATCAAAGCCTATAAGCTTGGCTGATTTGGTGACCAAATGCATTAAGTCCATTGCATTTAATCAAACCACAATCAAGTGGCCATTACCATCTAATTAATTGGGTCGTGCACCTATGGATCGAGACACAAGTTAACATGTCCGTTATAACACACCACCTTGGAAAAGCCTCGATAAATTATCTTTGATATTTAAATTAGTGAATATGAAATGTCAAATGAGTTGAAAGTACTAGCTACAAAAAAAAAAAAAAAAAAGCAAACTTGAATGAAAAGTCAAGTAAAAAGACTGAAAATTATGCATGAAAAACTTGTAAAGTTTATCATTAAGAGTGATGAATCACACGAGCTAATGATTGCTGATTGCCCAAGTTCAATCTCATTATTGCATGGTATCAAACAGGTGCCATGGCTGATGTCGGTGGATTGTGAAAGATTTATCTTAATTTGAGCATGGGGTCAGAAGGGGAAGATAATCATCATAAAGACATCAGCAGCAGAAGGCATATCGTTCTGTTGCTTTTGCGGACTAGCTAGCCAGTATATTTGCTGGAATTGCTGCCAAGGGCTTCTTCAAAGTTCTTCCAACACTATGCGGGGATTGTGTATTGAAAATTGTTCCAACTTTGAAGCACTACAAGGGTTGATGCAAAATCTCAAATCACTTTAACTTCTTGGCACTCAGTCTTGTCCAGACTAGTTGAAACAGCCCATTCTTTGGGCTAATTACAAGAAGCCTAGGCCATGTTTTATTTTTATAATACCTAGCCCATTTCCCTTTTATTCAATTAATTTATAAGACAAAAAAAAGAAGAAGAGATAATTCCAGAGAAATGGAGAAGCTGACGGGATGAAGAGAGAAATGAGAGAAGGGGCTGTTGAAGAAGAGAAAAACCAGAGAGAGAAACTAGAGAGAGAGAAGGAAGATCAAGATAGAATTGAAGTCTTATTTAAGGACAAGGAATGATTAATTCTTTGTTGAAGAATGTGGTCGGATACGCGGAATGTTGATTTTGGAATCAAATCCGAGCTAACCGAGTTGTACAACCAAATTAGTGAGTGGATTATGTTTTGAGAATTTCATATAATATTTAAGAGTATCAAATTTATGATTTTTCATATAATTTAAGTTATTAGTTTAATTAATTGAGTTATATTAAAAGTTTTTAGAATAGATAATGATGATTTATGTATTTTGAAAATAAGAGTGTGTAAAGGATTAGATTTTGGATAGAAGAGATGGTTATGGTAGTGCTAATAGATTAGTTTTTGAATATATAGTAAATGTTGTTTCGATAAATTTGAGTACAAGAGAAAAATAAATTTAAAGTGAAAGTTGTAGAATGAATATATATATATATATATATATATATATTACATGTTGGTGGAAAGTAGAAAATTTTTGTTTATGATTTGAAAAGAGACATTTTATAATTAAATGAATTAGTATAGAAAATTGAGGTATTGGGTTTTTTTTTTAAATAAATACATATGTTGAAGAAATGGTGATTTTGGTTAACAAAATGATAAGTGATTGTATATTCAAAATAATAGTAAATTAAAAAGAAAAAGTTTTGGAAAGTAGAATTTAAATTCTGAAGGGGTGACAATGCAAAATTTTAAAACTGCCCAAATAGGGGTTGAATTACAAATTTAGAAAGCTGTTCCAGAAATTGTAGGGATCTGAGTGCATAATTATGAAAAATTTAAAATAGTCAAAAAGATTTGAGTTAAAGTATAATGTATCAGATTTTGAGATAGAAATATAAATTATGGTTTATAGTGAGATGAAAAGTATTTTATTTTATGGATATTTTAGAAAGTTTTAAAGAGAGTAGAAGATTTATTTTTCTGGATAATTAAGAAATATGTTTTAGTATTTACTTAGTTATGTTTATTTAGCATTTTATAGAATTACTGAGAATTTTAGCAAATTTAGAAGAATTTAAGCTAGTTCTATAGTATTTCTTGAGGGTAGATATACCTATTTGTTATACTTACTTTTAATTATTAAGATATTTCAAAGCTAGTTTTTAAATTAGTTGTAGACATGAATTTTAGTTTCAAAATTAGTTTTGAACAAAGATATAACATTTAGAAAAGAAAAATCAGATTTTATATTTGAAGTATATTTTAGTTTTCAGAAAGTTATAATTCGTAAATTTAAAGAAAATGTGAAAGCATTGATATTTTCAGTTTTACCTTGCATAAATTTTTCAGATTTTGATAAAATTGTTTGAAAAGAGAAAGTTTAGCATATGAAGCAGTTTTTAAATTAAATTAGTTTTAAATACAAACAAGAATGTGCAATTATGTTATACTAAGCTAGTACCCAGATATCCAGACAGTTATTCAGATCACTTAGACAGTGATACAAATAGAGGCCTTTGGGGCCCGTTCAGACACACATAGAGGCTTTGGGCCGTGTGATCTAGACGCTTTAGCCCTTTGGGGGCAGTTCTACACATGCGTATGACTAGATAGCAGGCCTGTGCGATGTTAAATCTCGCCAGGTACAGATAGTTGTGCCTGCGTGATGTAGATCTCACCAGGTATGAGGAAATTCAGATAGTTCTGCCTATGCGATGTTAGATCTCGCCAGGCAGGATGAGACAGTTCCAGGAGTACTTGTTTAGTATAATGAAAAGAGTTTTGAATATGTTTATATGAGTTAGTTTGAAAAAGAAGCATGATTCACAAAAGTTTCTTTTGAAAGAAGATTTTTAAGAAAATTATGTTTTGCATAGTAAATAACTGAAGCAATGATTTTAGCATGATCATCAAGAGCATCGTATTATACGATTAAAGATGATTATTTTATTGTTTTAACTATAACTAGTATTTTGATGAATTTAGTCATTCAATAGTTATTTATTTTAAAGTTTTATGACATTTTAGATGATATGAAAGTTATAGATGATAAATACTAATTTTTTTATATAAAGCAAATATTTATTTTATAACAATATGATTTCTTTTGGATTTATTTACAAATACATTTTTTTATTTCCACTCATTGAGTTTTATACTCACATCTTTATTTTTATTTTTCTTTCTTTTTAAAATCCCCCCCCCGGATGAAAACAAAATGTGATATAGTTAGGAAGTGTGGAGGCCCAGCCACGTGATGGTGCAATGATATGTTAAGGTTGTAATAATTAAATTGTTTTTATTTATTTATTTTATTTGTGGATGTAATGAGAATTATTTCAAAATTGTTCCATAAGAAAGACAAGAATTACGAAACAGCCAGTAGTCCACAGTTTTAGGCATGATTCGCCCGTGTAGCTAGGGGCGGGTCGTGTCAATAGTCATCTCTGGAGAGGATATGCATGGCTCACTACTTCAAGATAACTACTACCTAATAAAAAGAAGACTTTTATGTCCTAGACTACGAAAAAAGATTTTAGCAGGGAACAGACGAAGATTGGAAGCTCCTAAGAAGGTTCAGTTAGTGAAAGTTTGCTCTAGCATCTCCTGTTTAATCATCATATCATGTTTAGTTTTAGTTACAGTTTTAGCTTTTTTATTTAGAAAATAAGTTGTGGCGGGTGGATGACTTTATTGTTGCATTGTCTCACTTGAGGCTCCTAATGGGTCATCAGTTAGCAAACTTAGTAGATGTGGTTTAGCATCGTATATAGTTTGTATGTGCATAGACATCAATTTTCAAGGTGAAACTAGCTCTCTTTTTCAACGCTTCTTACTTCTCCTTTTCTGCCAGTAATTTGTTCTCAAAAGAGAGGCTTCAGGGCTGCAAAGTAAAGTCTGCAGAATAAAATAATTTAACTCCGAAACTAGCTCTTGTAAAGTTGACACGAGTGGCCAAAATTGAGCTATATAACAAGATATCCGATAGTAAATCACCTAATCCAAAAGGTTAAACTATCAGGCTGGGCCCAATGGTAGTACTAAGTTTGCTCGCTGATTTAGACACCCAAACACAGACATACTGATAACAAATGCGAATACGCGCACATGCTAATTCGAAACCACCTAGTACAAAAGCTTAAGCTATCAAGTTGGACTCAACAGCAGTATTAAGCTTGCTCTCTGACAATTCCAAAATCTTGTATTAGTTGCATTACCAGAGTGAATATCAAGAATGTTGATGTCATTTTTCAGCCAAAACGATTAAGCTAAACACAGTGGAAAGAGATTTAGTTTCTCTCAAGGTGTTGAAGGGCATGGATTAAGTTCTAACAAAACTTTCCAAGTATTTAATTAATTAAGGAAGAACTTAATGCATCTTTCAATAGAGATGTAGAAATTAAAATTGATTTGGAAAGGAATAGCATGAAAAATTCTCCCAAAAATAAATATATCAACAGTAATGTTTCTAATTGAGAAAGAAGATTCTGAAGTAGGGCTCAATTATTGTTTATGACATATTCCTTTCCACTTCAGTAAGTTGATGATAACTTGTGGTAGATAATTAATCAAAAATGGGTCAGTTTGGTTGTCTCTGTTGTTGCATTATACATGAGTAGTTATTACAAGGTACAAATGCGTTTGATATATATATCGACAAAACAAAAATGTAATAAGTTTTTTTTTTCTGAATTTTCTTTATGACTGCCTTGATTTGTATGCAAAGCATCAAAATCCGAAGACCATCCTTCATAAGTGTAACGACCGGTCCCCCGCCTATTTGGGGAACGAGGGCCTTATAAGACACCTCTTTATTACTCGCATGGGACCTTATGGTTGTCATCGATTGTACAACAGTCAGTATTGTCTGCTTTGGGGAATGGGGCCTCAAGGGATAACCTCTATTACCCACACAGTTTTGTTCCTGTTAGCTTAGGGCCCGAATGGTACTCATGATGAACCTTGTGAGCCTTTGTGGTGGAGGTCCCGGGTTCGAGGGTGTCTCATGAGGTTCCGTTCTCCAAATGGGCGGGGGACCGATCGTTACATAAAGAATATTGAAAGAATATTATTAGTAAATAGCAGTTGCTTTTCTTCAGCAGAAGATGGTTTTAATTGAAATATCTAATTTCAATTGACAAAGAAATTTTATATATACCTAATTTGTAATAATCCACATGATAATTCCAATTTTAAATATTAAATCTATTGAACTACTTAATTAGTCTCCATTTAGGTTGCCCCATTAGGTGAAAAGGAATAAATTAAAGTGACAAAATGTGCCTTAGAATGAGGAATACCAATGGCGAAGCAAAAGAGTGAACCAAAGATAATTGGGAAAATTGAAAAAATGGACAAATTTAGGGGGCTGGTTTGAAAAATGGACATGTTCTGAAATATTTTCATCCCATAGACACTTTTGTGTCTAAAAGACAAAAACACCCCTGTCCTAAAATAAATTCCCAAAACCTTGTTATTTCATATCCTTCGGACAAATTTTTTTAAGAAAGACAGTAAAGCAAGACACAGAACAACGGAAACCAGTAACAGCTCGAATTATATACCTTACAAATGGCTTATGTATATGAACTAAGGATAGAGATAGTGCCGTCTGTGTAAAAAAATGCTGGAAATTGGCTGTCGGTGTGCAAAAATGGGTTTTCGCAGTCTAAGGTCGAAGAAGACGACTGTGTTCGAGTGTCGTCGAGTGTAGTCGAGTGTCGAGAAGTTCTGTCGGGACCGAATCTCGACAAGTCCGATGGTTGTTTCGAGTGTCTCGAAATTGCGTCAATTCTAGGTTCGAGTGTCGCGAGTTCGAGTTTCGTCGAGGGTCTTGTGGATTGTCGAGAGTTCGTGTGTCGAGTGTAGAGAGTCGAGTGTCGGACGAAGGGAACAGACCTGTAGATGTCTCGAACCATGCATGTCGAGTGTTTCGTGAGCCGTGACACTATTTCGTCGAGCTTTCGAGGAAGTTCGTCGAGTGTCGAGTGAATTTGTCGAGTGTCGTCGAGCGGTTTGGCAGAACACTTATTTTTTGGACTTTTGCAAGCAATTTCGTAATTATTTTTTGTCCACGGAACTTATATGATATGATATGTCTCAATCATGCAGGAAATGGAAAGTTTACACATACTTATTGTATACAATGGTTGTTCGACCAGAAAACACGAGAAACACCCCCCCCCACCAAAGGTTTTGACTTAATTTCATTCGGAAACACTGTTTGTTACATTTCATGATACGGTAGCCCTGACTTTTTCGAAATTCATCATGGGCACCCCTTCTGTCAGTTTTGCCGTTAAGTGACATCATACGGTACCCCTAACTTTCTTGCCAGATATTGTTGTGAATGTTGTGTGGTAGGTGTTCACATACTTCCGAACATCATCCTCCTTTGAGAGGCTAAAAAGCTTCCTAATTTGGGATACCCTTTTTGGACCGCTCATCGTTGGGTTTCCACTGTCTGTCAACCCAGGTAGATCGTTCTCATCCTTCTTAACTATAACCAAGTTCAATACAGACAGATCTTGATTTACAATGCATCCACGAACAGATTTCCTCGTTCGCTCTCCATTGCGCCTTCCATAACCTCTGAAGCAAGGGGAGATTGTTAGCCCTAAGGCTACATGATAATTTTGATGATAACAATACACATTGATTCATTGAGATTATATTTATGCGCAAGAATAAGATTATTGAAATAATTGCAAAATCAAGATGGGGCTTATTAAAATGAAGTGTTGAAGCCAAAGGAGAATACTACATGTTAAGGCACAAAAGTAGTGTTGAAGCCAAAGGAGAATACTACATGTTAAAGGCACAAAAGTTGAAGAACAAGATTTGATTCAAGGAATGCGTCACATGAGCAATGTTCAATCAATTGGTCATATATTTTTCTACAGATGTCCAAATGAAGTGATTCTTGACCCTTTGGAAAGTTTACTCAATTTATAACATTTCATACGTTTTAAAGAAATTCAAATTTCAAGTGTAAGGTTGTCCAAATTATTATGCAATTTGAAAGACAAACGGAAGCAACTGACATGAGCACCGAATACTCTTTTGGACATATCTTGAGATAGAAATATAAAAATGACTTGATTATTGTGGCATTGAAAAAAGGACTTAATGGGGCACATTTTATATGTTTAGAAGAAATTCAAATTTCAAATGGAAGGCCGACATAATTGACATGCAATTTGGTGGACTGACACAGAGAAGAAAAATCAACTCATATGAGTACCGAATGATTTGTTATCCATATCTTGAGCTAGAGATATCCAAATGACTTGATTCTTGTGGCATTGGAAAGATGATTCAATGGATCACATTTTATATTCTTTGAAGAAATTCAAATTTGAAACGGAAGGCCGACATAATACACATGCAAATCGGTGGACTGACATATGGAAGAAAAATCAATTCACATGAGCGCCGAATGGTGTTTTGGCCATATCTTGAGCTACAAATATCCAAATGACTTGGTTGTTGCAGATTTTCAAATTTCAAACAGAACATTGAAAAAAGTGGCAGACAAGATTACGTTTTTTATGGTGGGCAGAAAATTTGGAGTTGGTGTCTTAACTTGATTAAGTTCAATCAAATTGCCTATAAAAGGAGCCCTTCTCCCATGGATTCAAACAGAGCAAGAGAGGCATCTAGCAAGCAAAAAACAAGAGAAATATCAAGTCTACAGAACTTTTATATTCTTTATCTACTCTTTGAATAGAGTTGTGCTTTTGTGGCTGCTGTTTTTTTATTCGTTCTTGTACTGTGGTGAGAGTGAGATCTCCTTGTAAAGGATAAAAGTTATCCTTGAGAGAACTCTTGGTGTGGTGTTATGAAGAGTTGAAGAAAGTTACCTCGGTGAGATTGTTCATCAAGAAGAACTCTTGGTGTAGTGTTGTCAAGAGTTGAAGAAAAAGTCTTGGTGTTGTTGTTCATCAAGCAAGTTGTAAAGATTTTTACAACTCAGTGGAAAGCCTAGCTTGGAGCTAGGAGCCCGTGGACGTAGGCAAGATTTGCCGAACCACGTAAATTGAGTTTGCACTCTCTCTATCGCTATCTCTTTATATTTACTTGCACTTGTGATTGTTCGTTATTGTTATTCTCTTTGCATCTTTCATAACTTCTAATTTCATATTCTTCACCTTTATTCCTAAAGAAAGAGTAAACTAATAAAGATAGAGTAAACTAATTTTGGTTATTCAAGAAAAGTTTTACAAATCCATTTTGATAAATAAAAACCCAAATCACCCCCCCTCTTGGGTTGCCATACCTGGGTCAACAGGTTCCTCTTTGAAGCAAAAGATGAACACGACCAGGAGTCAGAACTCCCAGTTCCATTGGGAATCCTTGCTTGTCGCAGCCTCCCATGATCTTAAAAACATATCCATGAATTGTAGACCCCAGAGCATCTGTACTAAATTCTTGGGAGCTCCTCCTATCTAAAAAGACTCGGGCTTCTGATCGTCATCTATCTCAAGCTTGTTGTGGCAACCAGTGGTTGGGTTTGCTATGTTAAACTTCATTTTGCATCAACTCAACTCAACTGAACTCTTGCTATCAGCGTGCGCAGTGCAGGGGAGGCAGCGAAGAGCACTTGGGTTCTGTGAGCAGCTCCCGTGAGACTGGCCAGCAGAACTAATTAGATGGGTTTACTTTTTTTCCCTTATTCATTACATTTATTTTCATACAATTAACGGCAAAACTGACGGAAGGGGTTTCGATGAATAATTTCAAAAAAGTAAGGGGTATCGTATAATGGAAAATGGTAAACAGTGTTTATGAATGAAATTAAGCTAAAGCCCAGGGGAGGTATGTGTGATTAGTCCATTAAATAATGTCACTATAGAATATTGTGTATTTACAAGTTTTCGTACAACTATACATCGTAACCATGTGCTACTATAAAAAACATGTACTATACAATAATGTGTTAGTGTCCAAAAACAAAAAAAAAACAATTTTGTTTAACTAAACATAATATATACAAAAAAAATAGGTGATCTCATGGTCCCAACGTGCTCGGCTGCTACTTGACCTTCGCTGAATCAACGTCGTCATGGGCAATAGTGGTCATAACATCTCCTGACACATCATGTCCAGTCGCGGTAGTGCCTGCAACATCAGCAGCTGCAACATCAGCAGGCACTACCGGTTGAGGCAACAGCGCCTTGATGTCGTAGGGCACCAGGATGGGCGGGGCCGCCTCTTGTGGGTTTTCGCGGCTGAGCCAAAGATGTAATGCCATTCTCTCCCGGCATTCGTCGTCCTGGAATGCCTTAATCTCGGTCAGTGGAACGCCCCCCGCTAGGAACTCGATGTACTTCAAACAGTACACGCCGCATGCCCCTCCCCCAGGCTCCTGCTGTGGCACCTGCTCCACGTCCTCGATTCGCATAATGTCAAATGGGGTTGTGGGATAGTCAGGAATACCGTAAACCTCCATTGACACCATACGGGGTAGTAGCTCAGCGAGGCACCGGACTGTCTGCATGACTATGTCCGTAGAAGTATGCCCAATAGATGAGTCGTATATGGAAATCTGACGGCGATTCAAATGCACCTCTGCTGCCACCCAATGATCATCGGTGAGGTGTACTGGGAGATAGAGCTGAAAACGAATTGACAACACGGAAATGGAAATGAATCACAACATTTTAAATAAGATGGCACATGCTAATTCAGTGAATATAAATGTTCTCACCCTATCAACGTCGACCCATGGTGTTCCAGCGAGGGGCACCTGTCCTAGGATATACTGGACCATGTCCTCCTCATTTGCCCAGGTAATGTCGTCCAATCTTTCCGAGTATAGCGCCCACAACGACTTCAATTTCAACTGCAAGTTCATGAGTTCAGTTAGCGCATTGAAGGAATCATAAATTTCAAGTGACAAATTGTTAATGTAAGATGTCTACGATTTACGTACCCAAAAAGTGGTGTCGAGGAAAGCAGACCTCTGTACACCAGGTCTGGTCACGGCGCGAGCTCTGCACCGTAGAACCCACAAGTAGCTGTCTATGTGCTGAAAACAACAATTGCTATCAATAAGGAATCCAATTGTATATAGCAATATTCGACAGCCAGAGATGATATGAAAGTACCTCAGCTTCAAGCCATTCTGATGGGCTGATCAGCGTCGTGAAGAACTTACGATCTGCGCTGAAGACTGCCAACTCAGCGCGATCTGTTCTGGTGTCGTCCGCCAGCCACGCGTGGAATCCCTTCATGTCAACTTCTGCTATCAGGGCACGTGGGTCGAAAAGTGGAACCGGAGGGCACAAAATGAGACCAGTTCCTACATCTGCTGATGGCCACTGAGATCGATTGTCTTCCGACTGAGCAATAGGCGCCTCGGATTGTAAAGGGGCCTCTGACTGTGGCTGCTGCTGGTCTGCGGCTTCCTCCGAGGGCTGTGGCTGCTGCTGGTCAGTGGCTTCCTCCTGCTGCTGAACCCTCGGCCTCTTCCTACCTGGTGGACTGACAAAGGGGCTTCGCTTATGCTTTGCTGGTAGGAGGCGGCGACCCCTGCGTGAAACTAAGGCTGCCGGAGGAGCATCGGCTGCAGGAACATTCCGGTTAACGGAATCAGGAATCGCGGGCGGCGGACCATCACCGTCATCACCCGGACCTCCGTCGGAATCAGCATCTGAATCCTGAAATCAGACAAACATAACCATCAGCTTAAGCGTGTGTGGAACAGGTCAAAATCCAGTATGTAAATATTGGAAAGTACCGTGTCATCGTTTCCGAAGTTCGCACCGAGGTCCAGAACGGCCTCGCGGAGACGAGCTATCTCCTCACGCATTTCCCTGTTCTCCGCCCGTAACAGAGCAAGTTCACGCAAAACTGTGCTCTGGAAGTCGTCATGGACCGGCGGCACCTGCATGAGAATTGTAACAAGGGTCTTCATTAACCAACAGAGCAGCAAATGTATACGTACAAGAATATTAATGCCGACTGGCATTTCTTACCTGCCGACCCGACGCCGTCGTCGATGCTCCTGGAGCTCCGGAACTATGGAACGGCTCTGGCAGTGGACTTAAAGGCTCCAGCGGTGGACTGCCAGGCCCTACGTCCATGTCAGGACTGTCCGTGTCTGTTGCTGCAACCACATCCGGGTCAACAGGGGAACTGATGCCAGCAGGAGGTGAAGCGGATGAGAGCTCAGGAGGTGGAGCTGACGGTCCCTCAGGAGGTGGAGCTGGCAGACCCTCCGGAGGTGGTGCTGATGGACCCTCCGGAGGTGGAGCTGGCGGACCCTCCGGAGGTGGTGCTGATGGACCCTCCGGAGGTGGAGCTGCTGGTCCCGGTCCCTCAGGAGGTGGAGCTGGCAGACCCTCCGGAGGTGGTGCTGATGGACCCTCCGGAGGTGGAGCTGCTGGTCCCGGTCCCTCAGGGGGTGGTCCTGCTGGACCCTCTGGATGTGGACCTAATGGGCCCTCCGGAGGTGGAGCTGCTGGACCCTCCGGAGGTGGAGCTGCTGGTCCCTCCGGAGGTGGAGCTGCTGGTCCCTCCGGAGGTGGAGCTGCAGCCGCCTCAGCAGGAAGTGGCTCAATGCTCTCCGCCGCCAGTAAAGGAGCATCCGTAGCTGTTGCCCAAGCCACATGTGCACCTCTACGGATGCCAACTACTTCATTGAGCCGTGCATACCACTCCGTCTGCTGCTCCACAACGGACGGCTCTAAAACGACGAGCGGCCTAGCCTGCGTCAACATATAATCAGATCACGCGAAACTGTTATCAGTTTTTGGTTGAACAAAAAACAAGACAATTCGATGTAACACAGGATTCGTACTAACCCGCCTCCTAACCCTCAGTATATCAGTGTAGGTAGCGTTCTGGGACGGGGTCTTAACTGTCTCCCACTTCAACAACCGTGGTATCCTCGCCGCGCATTCCTGTGGCACTGTACCAAAATGTGTGCCAAAGTAAGGCACGGCCTCGTACAACCAAACCTTAATTACATCGAACAGGTTAGTTAGTGACATGGACTAAAATTACATCAAACAGAAATCAACACGGTCACACTCATGGATAGCAGAACGTACCTGAAAGGCGTACGGGCACCCCTCCAAGTTATAGCGCTCCACCTGCCTCGTCTTCGCTTGGGCTCGCCTCTTGTAATTTTCTAACCTCCCAACCAAAGCCCTCTTCATCGAGCCCAATGTCTTTTCGTAGGACAACGAACCCCATGGATACGTATTAAATTCATCCAGTCTGTCCACAAAATTCAACCATGTCCTAGACACGTGTCGGCGTCTATCCCGGGCCATGAAGAAACGCTCAAGCACGTAGTACACGCCTAGCTTCACGACATCCTCGTCTGGCATACGAGACACATTCATATTCTTAAGATTTTCATACAAAGCGATGAGATCCAAGTCCATGCCATCGAAGTATGTATCCAACAATCGGCACGGATGCAACATCGTCGGTATTGGTGGCACCGTGGAAGCAAATCGTAAGCCGGTTATCAAACCGAACTCGTGCGCAGAAAAACGAATGAGTCGTCCTGCAAATAAGGAAAAAAATTACATAAGATGACAACGATGTTACAGTTAAATAACTAAAAATATCATACGTGCAAAACTATGACTTTGTAACAACATTGTACATGAAAACCAATTTTTTACCTTCAACAAGGAACCACATCTCCCGGTCGTACCCCAGGGTGTTAACCTCCCACTGAAGCACGTGGTGCGCCAACTGAGACGGAAAGGAGAGCCGACGGATGTCTAGGAGAAATCCGAAACATGTTGCACGAAACATCTCCTTCTGCCTCGCACTGAAGCTCGCCCGGATCCATTGTATACAGTCCCAACCTGCCATGTTTGTGACCACGGCCTGGTAGTGTTCCGTATCCGGTGTCTTAAGCGTGAAGGACAGTCCAAATTCACCAGCCATTTGCTTCAAATTGGCAAAAAGAAGTCCATTATAGTTCAATATGAAACAAAAAGGCAAAAAAACAGCCAAAAACAGCCACAAAGCATGCATTCTGCCTAAACGCTCGATAAAGCTCGACGAAACACGACAAACTCGACAAGACTCGACATAACACGACTACACTCGACATGTCTCGACAACACTAGACATATCTCGACAACACTCGACAAAACTCATTTGCCGAGTGTCGAGTGTGTCACTACCACAACATAACTCCTTTGTAAATTTCCGGCAACGACAGCCGAAACCAACCACATACAATACATTTTCAAATCACATATACAAACATAAACGGCCTAAACATTATTAAACAGCCCTAAATCCACTGAACTAGTGAAAACAACATGCATGGCCGGTAAATAAACGCCGTACCTGAATGCCGATCGGTGCTGTGGTCGCCGGGAGTTGAGATGATTGTCGCTGCGCATCTGTTTGCGTCCCAACCGTTGTCTGTGCGTAACTGTGAGTTTGGAGAGTTGAAACGGTTTGTAGGAGTAAATGGCAGTGAAGCGGGAAGTGACGGTAGAACTAGAACTTTTTAAACCCCAAAGTTCGAGCTCCCCACGTGTCAGTCATCGCGAGTCGCGGGTCGAGGGTCGAGACGAGGCAAATTACATTATAGACCCTCCGGAGTTCGAGAGTCGAGGTTCGAGTCTTCGTGTGCCGTGAGCTCGAGCGTCGAGTGGTCGTGTGACAGGTTTAGTCGCTCTTCGAGTGTTTGTCTGACGTGTGCTCGAGCTTCGAGTGTTGGTGTGACGAAGTGAACCGCGCTTCGAGTGTTTGTCTGACCGGTTGATCGCGCTTCGAGTGTTCGTGTGACGTGGTGGTCGCGCTTCGAGTGTTCGTGTGACGTGTTGGTCGGGCTTCGAGTGTTCGTGTGACATGTTGATCGAGCTTCGCGTGTTCGTGTTCAATATGATCGAGCTTCGAGGGGCTGTGTGTCGTGTAGATCGAGCGTCGAGTTATACCTTCGAGTTGCGTCGAGCGTTTAGACCGAACATTCGTTTTTTTCATTTTCATTCCCTTCATTTCATTTCATTTTCTGTTCCGCTAATTAAGTCGAGCGTCGAGTTTCTACCGTCGAGTGTCGTCGAGCGATTGGACAGAACACTTGTTTCTTAGAGATTTCGAATCAGATACCAAATTATTTTTCGGTTGGGCGTCAGGTAAGATTATTTTGTTTAACAACAACGCCCATAAAGATGTGTTTAATACAATAATACTGCTTTACAGTGCCAAAATCCAACACCCAAAATATATTATTTTCAAAAGCTTAGGATTTGTTAAAAAAAAAAAAAAAAGAGACAATGTTGCAAACATCAACATTTGGTTTACACATTTGGTATACATCATCCCCTGTCATGCAGCGGAACTGGGTTTCGGCATGTTTGACGATTGTGCCCGGAACTTCCACAACGCCCGCAAGATCGAGAGGAGCTAGACTCACCGACAGAAGGGATTCGATTCCTCCGAGGACGACCGGCTGGTCTCCTCATCACTGGCGGGAGAACCACTCTACTGCGAACCTCCTCAGGAACCACCCAATCCTCACTAACTCCAACAGGAACTACTGGAAGAGCATATGCATGTAACAATGTTTTGGTGGTATACCAATGGGCACAGTAATCATGGCATGTAAGGAGATTCATACGTTTGCATACCGCTAATACATGTGCACACGGAAGCTGGTCAAGATCAAACACACGGCACGTGCATGTACGCGCGTGCATGTCAACTATGCAAACACGGTCGTTGCCTCTAACCTCATACATAGTAAGAGATATACCACTAACCCTCATACGATCTCCTTCTTTTAAACGCTCATTCATCAACTTGTTTGCCCAGGGTGAGAGATGTGATTCTGAGTTAGCAAATAGCTGTCGACGCTCATAGAACCATTTCTGCAAGTTGGCCCGAAAATAATCAGCTAACAACGTCACCGGGAGGAATCGATGGTGTCGCAAACAGCTGTTCATCGACTCAGCTATATTTGTTGTCATTATGTTATACCGCCGACCATGAAACTGTGAACGTGCCCATTTCTCGACTCCGATCTCTTGAAGATAAGTTGCTGCTGCTGGCATATGCGATTCAATTTGTCGCATATGATAGTTGAAATCAGCACAATGATATGTCCTTGCAGCGCGGTAGTACAATTCCAACAAAGTCTTGTCCTTGAACGTTGCCTTCAAGTTACCCTTGAGATGATGAGTGCACAATCCATGCAGTGCATTAGGAAAAACTGCAACCACAGCACGTTCAATACTACGATGACGGTCAGAAATGAAGACAAGATCTCGGACATTTTGTACAACATGATCACGCAACTGTCTCATGAACCAGTTCCAGGAGTCATCATTTTCAGAATGCCCAATTCCAAATGCCAAGGGGTATATTTGTTTATTACCATCCATACAAGAAGCCAAAAACATTGTACCCCTATATTTCCCTTTTAAAAAGGAACCATCAACTGCAATAACTGGCCTAATTGACGATGCAAATCCAGCAATCGAGGCCCCCATACTCATGAAAAAGTATCTGAAATGGTTATCCTCATCAGTTTCTAACGACGTTTTGGTCCCCGGGTTTGCTTTCTCAATCATGTACATGTACTGAGGGAGTAGTGTGAATGATTCATCATGAGATCCGTGAAGTTCTTGCAAAGCTACCTCCTTTGCCCTCCATGCCTTATTGTACGTGATGTTAACACCCAATGACTCCTGAACATCGGACATAATATCCTTTGGACGATATATTCTCGATGCCTCAACGAATTTGCTCTTAATATGTTTGCCAATGACATGTGCAGTTGCCTGTTTGTGAACTGGGTGAAGTCCGGCTCCGGAGCACGTGTGGTGGTTCTTATACGTTTTCACTTGGAAGAAATGTGAATCGGCCACCTTTATGGCACGTAAACGCCATTTACAAGATTCAGCACGACATACAACCTCAAACCTTGTGGCGTTGGAGTTCCTCACCTTGAATTGAAAGTTTCGTCTTAATGCCAACATCGCTAACTTCTCTCGAAGCTCCGTTTTGCTGTTAAACATCTGTCCAACCCCAACCTCAATCTCGTCAACTACAAATGATGAGGCATCATCGGCATCTGTGGAGGGTGGATGGACGATAGGCGGCATCCACCTGAATGTGTTAGCCTGAGAGCTGTCATTATTCGACATCGGATCTTCCTGATGGCCATATACTGGACGAGTAGGTGTGGAGTGAATTGGAGGAGGCACGGTAGGTGTGGAGTGAATTGGATAAGGCACGGTAAACGGCTCATCCTGGTTCACATCATTCAAGATCTCCCGTTCTCCCTCATTATCGAAATGTGAACCGGCTACATTGTGCCCATCAACAACAAAATCATCCAATCCCTCAACATCATTCTCAATATGAACCGTGTAATCATTATTGTCATCGTCAACATGCACACGAACATCATCACCACCATCGTCAGTATCTTCGCAATATTCATTCCCACCATCGTCATCATTAACATCATCAATATTACCTACACTCTCAAACTCTCTAATGCTGTCAAGATGACGTACCAATCTCGATGGCATCGATGGAGGCACTCCTTCTTCATTTTGAAATAACACCCCTACCCCAAATGACTCATGCCCCGCATGCCCTAAACACTGCTCAAATTCAACGCCAACATCGTCATTCAATTCTGGTTGTCCACAAACAGGAGTAGACTCACTTAATTGGTTGCTCCCACTTGCTGAACGAAAGAATGAGGGATGAGAACATCCTTCTCGCCAACGGATTGCATCGGATCCTGACCCTGACCTCTGTCTTTGCTTCTCCCTATCTTCAACTTTAACAACTAACGGTGTATATGATTGTTGGTCCTCCAAACAATGTTGTATGAAAAAAGAAACATCGTCGTCAGTCTCAATACGAATCGGCATTGGAAGAACACCCTTACAAGAAAATTGAACCTCTAAACTCATTCTTTTCTTACGAAGATCCCAACCCATTTTAGTACTAATACAGTCAACCAACTCGTTATAAGTAGCACATCTACGAATTATCAATGGCTTCCCCGTCCCATCGGCATACAAATAACTACCGTTCTCTTGCACAATCCATGAACCATTATATGCAATGAGTACGCGTAAAGTTTCCATTTCCTGCATGATTGAGATATATCATATCATATAAGATCCGTGGACAAAAAATAATTATGAAATAGCTTGCAAAAGTGGGAAAAAAGAGCGTTCTGCCAAAACGCTCGACGAGACTCGACAAAAACACTCGACACTCGACATATGTGACACGACACTCGAACTCGACTAACTTCGTCGTCCGACACTCGTCAACTTGTACACTCGACTCTCTTACTCGAAAGCTCGACAAAATGGTGTCCACGACTCTCGAAACACTCGACATGAATGGTTCGAGACATCTACAGGTCGGTTCCACGCGTCCTACACTCGACTCTCGACACGCGACACACGAACTTTTGACAATCCACAAGACCCTCGACGGAACTCGAACACGCAACACTCGAACCTAGAATCGAGGCAATGGCTAGACACTCGAAACCACCATCCGAATTGTCGTGATTCGGTCCCGACAGAACTTCTCGACGACACTCGACTACACTCGACTACACTCGAAGACACTCGAAGACAGTCGTCTTCTTCGACCTTCGACTGCGAAAACCTATTTTTGCACACCGACAGCCAATTTCCAGCATTTTTTCACACAGACGGCACTATCTCTACCCTTAGTTCACATACATAAACCATTTTTAAGCTATATAATGCGGTTGTCAGTTACCAATGCGAGCAATGACGAAAACACTACACATACATTAAATTTTCATGCCATTTACAGAGAGATTAAGGAAAAGTTGCTCTTACGCGTTTTGCTTACTGCTTCAGATATTGAGGTTGTTTCGGGACAGTGAAGTTAAGTGATTCGAGCTGTTACTGGTTTCCGTTGTTCTGTGTCTTGCTTTACTGTCTTTCTTAAAAAAATTTGTCCGAAGGATATGAAATAACAAGGTTTTGGGAATTTATTTTAGGACAGGGATGTTTTTGTCTTTTAGACACAAAAGTGTCTATGGGATGAAAATATTTCAGAACATGTCCATTTTTCAAACCAGCCCCCTAAATTTGTCCATTTTTTCAATTTTCCCAAGATAATTTGCTTTGGGAGTTAAGAGGACATAAAGCAAAAGTTATACACTTGACGTCGCCTTGTTGTTTGCTCTGTAATATTCAAATTCCATATACTAGTCTGTAATGTTACGGAAATCAAATCAAGCTTTACTTACTATTCAGACAAGGAATGTATGCAGAACACTAACAAAATTATAGCTTGACATAATAAATAGAATATACACCAGTCTTCACATCACGTTCTTCTTGTATACCCTCATGCAAGCCAAGAAGTTTTACTATATGATGCCACCCTCTTAGCTTATTAGTCCTTCACACAACAATCCCTTCTTAGCATAAACACTACAACCTGCAACTCTCTTTCCTCCACCCCTAAAAAACATGGCAGAATCGTTTGTCTCTGTTATTGCTGAGAAGGTCTTGGGTAAGCTGGGATCGGTCGCTTATGAAGAAGTTTGCTTGGCTTGGGGTGTAAAGCATGACATAGAAAAGCTTGCTGACACCTTGACCACTATCAAAATTGTTCTCTTAGATGCTGAGAAGCAGCAGACTCACAATCCAAAGCTTAGACATTGGCTAGAAAAGCTTAAGGAGGTCTGCTACGATGCGGAAGATGTGCTGGATGAAATTGAGGTCGAAGCTCTGCGGAAGAAGTTTGTAGAGAGTGGGAGCATTACTGGAAAGGTACGCCACTTCTTTACATGCTCAAATCCACTGATTTTCCGTTTTATGATAGGCCATAAAATTAAGCAGATTCGAGAGAGATTAGCTGACATTGCAATTGAAAAAGATAATTTTGATCTCACTAAGAAAATTGATGACAACAAAATTGTAGTGGTTGAGGAGAGGGAATTCCGCTCCTTTGTCCACGCTGCAGATATTGTTGGTAGAGATATGGATAAAGAAGAAATTATAAAACGTTTAATGGATCCTAGTTATGGTGAAAATGTATCTGTGATTTCTATTGTTGGAATAGGAGGTCTTGGTAAAACTGCTCTTGCAAAATTGGTATATGATGATGAAATGATAAATCAGCATTTTAAATTAAAAATGTGGGTGTGTGTTTCTGAAGACTTTGATTTAAAAAAATTGGTAATAAAAATTCTTGAATCTGCTACCAGTCAAAATTATAGCAACTTGAGTGTTGAGCGTTAGACAGGAATTTTGCAAGACAGGTTGAGTGATAAAAAGTATTTACTCATATTAGATGATGGAATGATGATAGTGAAAGATGGATTAAATTGAAATCTTTGCTAATAGGTGGTGCCTATGGGAGTAGAATTTTAGTTACTACACGTAGTGATCAAATTGCCTTGGTTATGGATAGTGTCTCCACATACAAATTAGGAGGTCTTTCTGATGATGAATGCTTATCATTGTTTGTTAAATGTGCATTTAAAGAAGGTCAAGAAAAGAAACATCCCAAATTAATAGAAATTGGAAAAAAAATTGTGAATAAATGTGGAGGCGTGCCTCTGGCAATAAGAACATTAGGAAGTCTACTGTATCCCTCAATTGGTGAAGAAGAATGGAAAAGCGTGAGGGATAATGACATTTGGAAATTAAAACAAGTAGAGAATGACGTCTTAGATGCTTTAAGGCTAAGTTACGATCATTTGCCATCATATTTGAAGCAATGTTTCGCTTATTGTTCTATTTATCCAAAAGACTATAAATTTATAAGTATTTTTTTGATTCAAGAGTGGATGGCCAATGGTTTCCTTCAATCTAGTAATGGTAATAAAGATCCAGAAATTATTGGTTTGCAGTATTTGAAAGAATTAATGTCAAGATCTTTCTTCCACGAAATTGTACCAACAAATGATCACTATATTTTTAAAATGCATGATCTTATGCATGATCTTGCCACATCATTGATGAAAAATGAATGCTTTATGGCGAAACCAGATAGCCAATCATGTCCCAAAACCATTCGTTACTTATCCTTTGATTATTTTGATACTCTAAAAATTGATCTTCCAAGCTTTTTATGGAACTTAAGTCATGTAAAAGCAATATGCTTTTATTGGAAAAACGTGGGGCCTAGCCAATCATTTCTTGAATCAATCATCTCAAAATTCCGTTGGTTACGGATGCTAGACGTGGGTAGTTCTGATATTGAAGTATTGCCGAAAAAGATTGGTAACTTGAAGCATTTAAGATATCTTGGCCTATCAGATAACCCTAAAATCAAGAAACTTCCTAATTCCATTTGTAAGCTGCATAGGTTGGAAACTTTGCTAATTGAATATGAGGAATTAAAAGAGTTACCTGCAGATATAAGGTACCTAATTAGCCTCCGGATGTTGCGGTTAACCACGCAACAAAAGTTTTTGCCAGATAATGGAGTTGGTTGTTTGAACTCTCTTCGACAGTTTTCAATTGTTAATTGTCGCAATCTAGAATATTTGATGGAAGATATTGGAGGCCTTAGATTCCTTCGACGGTTATCGATTACTGGATGTCCAAGTCTGATCTCATTACCACGTGCTCTAATATATTTAAGCTCATTAGAAATTCTTGTATTGAGAAATTGTGAAAAGCTGGATCTGAATTTGCGCACGGAAGTGGAAGACACTCATCAAGTCCTCGATACTGCGATGCCTCACCTTCGCTTCCTTTCCATCGATACACTACCGCAGTTGGTGGAACTGCCACAATGGCTTCTTCCTGCCAACACATTACAGACCTTGTATATCGTGAATTGTTCGAACTTCACGGCCTTGCCAGAGCCGATGCAAAATCTCGAATCACTTCAAGAATTGCAAGTTCTGAGTTGCACAAAATTGTCGTCTCTACCGGAGGATATGCGCCTTGCTACTTTGAGTGAGTTAGTGATTGAAGACTGTTGTGAACTAAGTGAAAGATGCAAACCGGGAACTGGTGAAGATTGGCCTAAAATTGCTCATGTCCCTGAGATTCGGCTTGATGGTGAGATGATCAAATCAAGCAATTATTAGGTATTAATTAATCTCCTACTATCTTTTTCTTCTTAATATTCTTGAATTGTTTAGTAAATTGTTGTGAAATACTATTATGTTTATGCCATTAACTTCGGCTAATTATTTTTTCTGTATTATATGATGCATGCATAAGCAATAGAACTTAAAAGGCTCTGCAAACCGTAAGTGCTTTGTTTCTCCAACTTTCTGTTTTTCACTTGTATTAGTATTTGACTTCAACATTTTAAGATAATCTGAAATTGCAGAGGTCATGGGCTCATCTAATTAAGGAATTTGTCTCTAACAGGTTGATTAAAATAATTCAAGTGCTGGTAAGTTATCAACTTTGTCAACAATAAATTTCTCCTGAAATTTAGTTCGTAATTTTAAACTCTAATCCAGCGTGACAGGACGGATTATGCGTTTACTTCTTCTGTATGCTAAGACACAGGATCGATTATGGATTATTCTGGATTATGCGTTTACTTCTTTTGTAATCATGATTTTCAGGTACCAATTAATTTCTCTCAACTTGCTGCTAAAACTTTTTAATCATGTAATTTTAGATATTTTTTTCCCAATAATATTGCAGTTCTCATTGTGGTTCAGCCAGATTGTACACAAAAGTATACCTCTAGTTTGAACAAGATTCCTGTGTCTAATATCACTTATGTCATTTGCTCAAAACAATAATGTCCTTTTATATCTGAGATGATAGATAGGTTTACACACTTAAATTTTTGCTACTTGTCAACGTTCAGTAACATTGGCTAATATTTCTAATTCGCTTAAATATGTTGAATTACTCTATTATCATGGAAAGTCAGATATACAAACTTTTCTATGCGAGACTACATTTATCCAGTGTTTGTGCTTGTTTACTATCATGGAGCAACGCTTGTAGCATTATGTGATTTCTGCTTAAAAAGCAAAAAAGCTCTTTGGAACAGATCATTTTAACAGGAAGTGATTAGTTAATCTTTTTATGTTTGGTTTTCTTTTTGATAAGTCCAGTCTGTAGTACAAATTGTTTTTCTTGGAAAACCTTAACCAAATGGAAGCGAATTATTTTCAATTCTTTAATTGGTGGTATCATGCTCTGTTTTAATCACCATTCCGTTATGTCTCTTTTTTCAAGTCTTTAATCGGTGGTTTCATGCTATGTTTGAATCACTCCAAGATCTTACAGTTGTGAATCGTCCAGAATTGTTGTCTTTGCCAAAGGATATGAATCGTCTCACCTTTTTGAGAGAGCTAGTAATTGAAGACTGTCCTGCACTAAGCAAAAGATGTAAACAAGGAACTGGTGAAGATTGGTCCAACGTCTCTCATGTCCCTAAGATTCGGCTTGACAACTTAACAATCTTATCAAGCAAAGCTCAGAACGTGTTCATTAATCCTTTTAATTTTAGATGTCTACGGTTTGAGGTGAGAAATCGGCCTCTGAGCCCATTGTCAGGTTTGGACCCAACGCCAGCCTGGACTTGAAGATGGGAACCTAAAACGGTGGCATTCAATGTGTCAGTAACAAGAAATGAAGGAAGCAGTATGGAGTTAAGAGTTGGAATCCTCTCAATTGGATTATACTCCCTTTTACTGGTGAATTTCTATCTGTTTGTTTTGGTTTTAAATTAATTGAAATGTTGAAGTGACAAATTAATTTAACCAAGATGATTAGGTTATTGAATTGTTGCTGCAACACTATGAAGCGAGGAGAGTGTTTGCCAATGGAACTTGGATTCCCTATGAAGCCTTCCATTTCCCTCTCCTTTGATTCCCTATGTCTCCGAAACTATCTACCCCTCTTTTCAGCCCAAAAGTAATTTTTGTAATGTTTTGCATTAATTAGTGTGAGATTAATACATGTATGGATTTAGGTGAGTATATGTATTGTCAAATTTTAATTATTTTGCAATCATCTGTTTGCTGTAAGTAGCTGATCTTCTGGGCTTCAAGTTTTTCTGGATTGTGATTGCTCCACTATCCCTTTGTTGCTTCTCATTAGTAGAAGACATGAAAGATTCTGCTGATAAGTGGATTGCCCAACCTCCCAAATATGAATCGTAGTTGCTGAAGGTAAGTTGGAGGGTGGTCCTTCTCTCTGCAGGTCAATAAAGCAAGCATATTCTTCTCTATCCATCTTTCCCTCTCTCTCTCTCTCTCTCTCTCTCTCTCTCTCTTTTTTTTTTCCCTTTGGTGATTTACAATATAGTCGGTAATCAGATGATGCAGAATTTCTAACGATTTCCATAAGCATTGGGCTCCTTTGCAGACCTTATTATTATGTTATTTATAAATGAGTGAGTTGTGAAATAGTTCAAAGTTGGATGTTTATTTGTGTTTCCCTGTGTATGTTTGACTTACGGGACTTTGTACACAACTTGAACGAGTACATTGAGAGTTCAAGATTTTTGACATGTCAACAAGTTTTGGAGTGTATTTGATTGCTTGTATTTTGTAGTCGCTCCAGATATTATTGGTAGAGATGAAGATAAGGAAGAGATCATAAAACTAATAATGTCTCCAAGAGATGATGAAAATATCTCTGTGCTTCCCATTGTTGGGATAGGAGGCCTAGGAAAAACTGCACTTGCAAAATTAGTGTATAATGATGAAAGAGTAGGCAAATATTTGGATCTAAAAATTTGGGTATGCGTTTCCGAGAATTTTGATCTAAAACAATTAATAAATAAAATTCTTCAATCTGCAACTAGTCAAAGTTACAACGACCTGGAGGTTGATCAGTTGCAAAGTATACTACGAGAAAATTTGAAGGGCAAAAAGTATTTTCTTATATTAGATGATGTTTGGAATGAGTCTCATGAAAGATGGATTGAATTGAAAGCTTTATTAATGGGGGGTGCTAATGGCAGTAAAATCATAGTGACTACACGTAGTCTTAAAGTTGCTTCAATTATGGGTACCATGCCTAACTATAATTTAAGAGGTCTTTCTCAAGAGGAATGCTTGTCTTTATTTGTTAAATGTGCATTTAAAGAAGGGCACGAAAAGCTACATCCCAACCTAGTAAAAATAGGAGAGGAAATTGTGAGAAAATGTGGAGGAATTCCTTTGGCAGTGAGAACATTAGGAAGTTTACATTTTTCTTCAACCGAAGAAAAGGATTGGAAAAGTGTGAGAGATAATGAGATTTGGAAATTAGAGCAAGAAGAAAATGATATCTTACATGCTTTAAGACTAAGTTATGACCACTTGCCATCTCACTTAAAACAATGTTTTGCCTATTGTTCTGTCTTTGGAAAGGGTTTCCCATTTAGTAATGATCTTTTAGTTCCATTTGGATAGCCCATGGGCTTATTAAATCTCCTGGTGAAAGTGAGGTGTTGGAAAATATAGGAAATAGATATTTAAATGAACTAATATCAAGATCTTTCTTTCAAGATTTTGAATATAAGTTTGACTCCTATGAATTTAAAATGCATGATCTTATGCATGACCTTGCAACATCATTGATGAAAAGTGAGTGCCTAACAGCGAAATCAAGTAGTCAAGTTTGTCCTAAAACTGTTCGACATTTAGCATTTGATTATGTTGATACACTTGAAGCAGATTTTCCTAACTTCTTTTTATACCCGTGTCATGTAAGGACCATTTTGTTTCCATTTGAAAATGAGGGACCTAGCCAATTATTTTTGAGATCAATAATCTCAAATTGTCAGTTCTTGCGGTTTTTATATTTACAATCTTGTAATATTGAAGTATTGCCAAAAGAAGCGGGTGATTTGAAGCGCTTGATATATCTCGATATATGTGGAAACCCTAGAATCAAGAAACTCCCAAGTTCCATTTGCAAGTTGCAAAGCTTGCAAACTCTGAAATTTCTTCAATGTGAGGAATTAAAGGAGTTACCTAGAGACATGAGGTGTCTAATTAGCCTCAGAACATTATGGTTAACTACAAAACAAAGGTATTTTCTGAAGAACGGAATCGGGAGTTTGACTTCTCTTCGAAAACTGTCAATGAGCCGTTGTGAGAACTTAGAACATCTTTTTGAAGATATCGATCGCCTTAAAGCTCTTCAACGCTTACTTATTGGTAAGAGTCCAAGTCTAATGTCTTTACCACGTGGTGTGAAATACCTATGCTCATTAGAGACTCTGGTTTTACTTGATTGTGAAAAGCTTAATCTTAATTTAAGCATGGGATCAGAGAATGAAGACAATCATCAAGACCTGAAGCGCACAAGGCCTAAGCTTCAAAAGCTTCACATAAGAAACTTGCCACAGTTGGTGGAATTGCCGCAATGGCTTCTTCGAGCTTCAGCTAACACTCTGCAACGTTTACAGCTTGAAAATTGTCCCAACTTCAGAGCATTACCAGAACCGATGCAAAATCTTGAGTCACTCCAAGATCTTCGAATTTTGAATTGCCCAAAATTGTCATCTTTGCCGGAGGATATGAATTGTCTCACCGCACTGAAAAAGCTAGAAATTGTGGGTTGTCCTGCACTAAGCAAAAGATGTGAAAAAGAAATTGGTGAAGATTGGCCCAAGATCACTCATGTCCTTGAGGTTTGGCTGGATGGTGAGATGATTAAATCAAACAATACTTAGGTACGTATTCCTTTTAACTTTTTATCTTCGTGTTCTGCTTCAATTACTAAGTAAACGTTTCATGAAATGCTAATTGTTAGGAGATTGAACACTCCCACCGCAGCTCAAATAAAAGACAAGAAACAAATTGTTATGTTAGAAATAACAATTTGGGTGGCACTGCCCTCCACAATAAAATAGGCAACTTGGGCGGCTCAGCCTTCCACAGTAAATAAATAAATTAAAGGCAATCAAGAAATAAAGACACAAATATTTAACGTGGTAAAAACCCTCAATTTGAGGGAAACCTCCACGGGACAAGACCGAAAATATTTCACTATGAAGAAAAATATTACAATCTCTCTCACAATTAGAATAGAGGAGATTACAAGGGAGGAAGAAGAGAAAAGCTTAATACATAAGCTTGGTACAAGTGTAAGGGGAGGAGGAGGCTTTATTATATAGCCTCGCCTCCCCACTTTGATTTTGAATCCCACCGATGTGGGATTGTGTGAAGGTAGTGTGAAAGGCAAAATGCTTTCACACCTTACACTTCACATTCTCCCACTTGAAGGCATTTTTCCTTTCAGTCTTGTCTCTATACATGCTGCTCACATCTCTAACAGGCCACAAGACGTTCTACACCAGATGAACTTGTCAGCATTGATTGGTTTGGTTAATGCATCTGCTATGTTGTCCGTCGTGTGGATTTTCTGCATATCCACTATTCCATCTTCCACTACTTCTCGTACATAATGATATTGAACTCCTATGTGCTTCATTCTTGAATGAAAGGCTGGATTCCTTACGATATGCAAGGCACTCTGACTGTCACAAAACAAAGAAATCTTCTCTTGTTTGTGCCCGAGTTCCTCCAATAACCTTTTGATCCAAACAGCTTCCTTGCAAGCTTGTGTAGCTGCCATATACTCTGCTTCTGTTGTAGATAGAGCCACAACAGTTTGAAGTTTAGATACCAAGCTCACAGCACCTCCTGCAAGTGTAAACACATAGCCTGTAGTGGACTTCCTTTTGTCAATATCTCCTGCAAAATCTGAATCAACATAGCCATTGACAATGAACTCTGATCCCCCATAGCATAGTGCAGCATCAGAGGTTCCTTTGATGTATCTAAGGATCCTCTTAACAGAATTCCAATGCTCTCTCCCCGGATTAGCCATGAATCTACTGACCGCTCCCACTGCTTGTGCAATGTCTGGTCTTGTACAAATCATACATACATTAGGCTCCCTACTGCTGATGCATACGGTACTCGAGACATTTCCATCCTCTCCGCTTCATTGCTAGGACTCATACTTGAGGATAATTTATGATTAACAGGAAATGGGGTAGAAATTGGCTTACAATCTTGCATGTTGAAGCGACGCAAGATTTTCTTCAAGTAGTTCTTTTGAGATAGCCAAATCTTCCTGTTTTTTCTGTCTCGGTGAATTTGCATCCCTAGAATCTTGTTTGCCGGTCCTAAATCCTTCATTTCAAATCCCCTAGCCAATTGTGCCTTTAATTCTTGGACCTGATCTTTGTTGGTGCCTGTTACCAACATATCGTCCACGTACAACAGCAAAATGATAAAGTCTTCCTCAAACCTCTTGTAATAAGTACAATGATCTGAACTGAGTCTGTTGTACCCAAGGCTGATGATGAATGAATCAAATCTCTTGTACCAACATCTTGGCGCCTGTTTTAAGCCGTACAGAGATTTGGTCAACCTGCAAACCAAGTTTTCTTTTCCTTCTTTAACAAAACCTTCCGGTTGGAGCATATAAATTTCTTCTTCAAGTTCTCCATGAAGAAACGCAGTTTTTACATCTAACTGCTCTAAGTGTAAGTCAAAAGTAGCACACATAGCCAAGACTGCTCGAATTGTTGTAAGTCTTACCACAGGAGAGAATATCTCATTGAAATCAACTCCTTCTTTCTGAGCATATCCTTTGACCACCAGTCTAGCACGATACCGCTCCACTTGATCATTCCCATCACGTTTGATCTTGTAGACCCATTTGTTTCCGATGGCTTTTCTTCCATGTGGTAGTGGCACAAGATCCCATGTCTTGTTTTTGTCTAAAGCTTCCATCTCTTCATGCATTGCTGTCATCCATAGAGATGCATCAGAACTTTTTATAGCCTCCTGAAAGGTGGAAGGCTCCCCATCTTCTGTTAGGAGACAGTATGCAACATTGCTCGCCATCACATATTCTGAGTGCCAAGAAGGTTCCCTTCTTTCTCGAGTTGATCGACGGACTTCAGGTGCTTCAGACTCGACTGGTTCTTGATCATCATGTTCTGGTATTGCTTCAGAAGAAACTGTTTCTTCCTGTATTGATACAGTCTCAACATTTTTCTTCGTGCTATCACTTTCTTCACATTTAAACATGTCTTCTATAAAGACAACATCCCTACTGATGACAATCTTATGGGCAGTAGGATCCCATAAGCGATACCCCTTTACTCCATCAGCATATCCCAAGAAGATACATTTCCTGGATTTTGGATCCAGCTTCGTTCTTTCTTGGTCATGATACATCACATAAGCAGGACATCCGAAAATATGAAGGGAGGAATAATCAGTTGGCTTACCGGTCCACATCTCCATAGGTGTCTTCATCTCAATTGCTGTTGATGGAGACCTATTTATCAAGTAACAGGCTGTAGTGGCTGCTTCTGCCCAAAATGTCTTGGGTAGACCCGCAGTCCTTAGTAATGCTCTCATTTTTTCTGCGAGAGTTCTATTCGTCCGCTCTGCCACTCCATTTTGTTGTGGTGTGTAAGCAACTGTCTTCTGCCGTTTCACACCTTCTTTACTACAAAATGTGTCAAACTCCTTGTTGCAGAATTCTCTCCCATTATCTGTCCTCAAACACTTGATCCTTTTTCCGGATTCAAGTTCCACCTGTGCTTTGAAGGCTTTGAATACAGGAAATACATCTGACTTTTTCTTGATGACATATACCCAACATCTCCTAGAATAATCATCCACAAACAATACAAAGTAGTTTGCTCCTCCTAGGGACGTAACCGGTGATTCCCAAACATCAGAATGAATCAAGTCTAGAACGTTTTTACTCCTAGCAATAGATCTGCTAAAACTTAGTCTACTCTGCTTGCTAATAACACAATGCTCACAGAATGGTAAACTTACAGTTTTGATTCCAGGAAGCAGTTTTCGATCAGAGAGAATCTTCAAACCCTTTTCGGATATATGGCCAAGTCTTTGATGCCATATCATAGACAATTCTTCTCCAGAACTAGCAACTGCTGTTTCTGCCTCCTGAACCGTTTCTCCATGGAGCATGTATAGGTTAGCAGCAATCTTTTCTGCCTTCATCACCACAAGTGCGCCTCTGACAACCTTCATAGTCCCATTTTTCGTATGGAACTCACATCCGAGGTCATCCAACTGTCCCATCGATAGCAAATTTTTCTTCAAGCCAGTCACATGTCGTACATCTTGGATAGTGCGAATCGTACCATCAAACATTTTTATTTTGACAGTTCCAATACCAGTGATTTTTAAGGCATGATCATCACCCATGTACACAGACCCTTCTGAGATAGGCTTATATTGATAGAACCAATCTCTTCTAGAAGTCATATGCCATGTTGCTGCTGAATCAATTAACCATATATCAGCAAACCTTTTTCTGCCTTCCACAACTGTTGTTGCCTCGCTGCACAAGATTTCGCCATTCCCTGAAGTACTTGCTACACAACCCTGAGATCCTGACGACTCAGATTCTTTTCCTTTGCTGTTTCCCTCTCCATTCTTCTTAAGATGCCAACACTCGTTTTTCACGTGCCCTTGCTTTCCACAATGGTAGCATTTAATAAACTTCCTTCCTTTAGACTTTCCCCTGTTCTGATTGTGACTCCCACTGGAACCACGTTCCCTTGATCTCCCTCTGTTGGCGGATAAAGCCTCTGCATGTTGAGAAGTCATTATTCTGTCTTCCTTGTTTTTACGTCTGCTTTCTTCTTCTAAGACAGCAGCCGCAACATCATTAAAGACTAGAGATGACTTCATTGAACCATTTGCCAAGTTGAGGATGAGATTGTCATATGAATCAGGTAGACTCTGAAGTAGAAGCTCAGCACGTTCCTTCTCTTCTATGTTATGCTCCATGGTTGAGAGCTGAGAGAATAACGTCTTCAAAGTGTTGATATGTTCAGTCACCGGAGTGGTTTCTGACATACGAAGAGTGTACAGCTTCCTTTTCAAGAAAATTTTGTTGTGTAGAGATTTGGCTTCATACAAGCTTGTCAAAGTATCCCAAATCTCCTTTGCAGAGTTTAATTCTTGAATACTTGACAGCACTTCATCTGCAACTGCTAGATGTAGACTTGCCATCGCATCACCATCTATCTTCTCCCATTTATTTTCATCTTGCATATTTTCTGGTCTTCCATCAATTGCTTCAAGGCAATTTTCTTTTCTCAAGATAGCCTTTATTTTAATTTTCCATAGCCCAAAGTTGTTTCCATCGAACTTCTCTATCTTGAATTTGGCTGCCATTTGTCTTGCAGTGAACAGTACCGTATATGTGAACAGTACTCTTGAATAGTATCGTATACGTGAACAGTAACAGTATCCGTATACGTACACCACTGCTAAACAGTAACCAAGAATAGTAGTAAGTGCCGGTACGATTTAATATACACCAGGAAAGCTTCCAGGAAACACTGGAGGGGTCACAAGCGGTCCCACTTAAAACCCAGTCTCCTTAGACTTTTATCGTCTTTTTGACAAAACTTTCCTAGACATGTATATAATCATACAAGTAACCACTCACTGTCCTAACCCTTGGCTCTGCCTTCGCAACCTTGCTCTGATACCACTGTTAGGAGATTGAACACTCCCACCGCAGCTCAAATAAAAGACAAGAAACAAATTGTTATGTTAGAAATAACAATTTGGGTGGCACTGCCCTCCACAATAAAATAGGCAACTTGGGCGGCTCAGCCTTCCACAGTAAATAAATAAATTAAAGGCAATCAAGAAATAAAGACACAAATATTTAACGTGGTAAAACCCTCAATTTGAGGGAAACCTCCACGGGACAAGACCGAAAATATTTCACTATGAAGAAAAATATTACAATCTCTCTCACAATTAGAATGGAGGAGATTACAAGGGAGGAAAGAAGAGAAAAGCTTAATACATAAGCTTGGTACAAGTGTAAGGGGAGGAGGAGGCTTTATTATATAGCCTCGCCTCCCCACTTTGATTTTGAATCCCACCGATGTGGGATTGTGTGAAGGTAGTGTGAAAGGCAAAATGCCTTCACACCTTACACTTCACACTAATGTATGGTGTCTATGGTTTGTTAGAAATGGAAGCAATGAACTTCTGATCCCATTGTAAGCTTTCGGCCCAATACCAGCCTGGACCCGGGGATGGATTGGCCACCCAAAACCGCGGCCTTCAGGTTGGCCTCGTTTCTTCAAGAGACAAGTGAGCAGCATGGAGTTCAGCTCGGTTGGGATCGTACACCCTTTTACTGGTAAATTATTTTCTTCTTTATTTGTTTTGGTTTTAAATTAAATCGAGATTATTATTAGGTTATTGAATTGTTGTTGAAACTTAATTTAATTAAGCTGATTGTTAATGTTAATGTTAATGTTAATGTTTATGACGTGAGGAGAATGTTTACTTGCTTTGAAGGTGATGACCTATTGACCTGCCCTGTTGGGCGTGGAGACTAGCCTCCCATTTCCTTCTCCTTTGACTCCCTATCCGCCCGTCTTTTCAGCTTTCCAGCGGTAGTTATAATTTTTATTTTTCTGGATAAATTTTAAAATGTGATTACTGTCCGTTTGGCTGTAGTTTTTTTTTTTTTAAGTTTTAACCCTACATGTTTAGAGGAAACAAGAATGCTGTTGTCAGCGGTTGAGGGCCTGGCAGCCTCCTTGGTTTTCCAGTATGGGTGGAGCACACAAAAGAAAGATCAGTATGGCATTTTGTTTTCCTATACGCTTTTTTAATATTTAAATTAAATTGAAAGTCTTGACAGTGATTTTCCCCAAGGAATAATTTGGTAACTCAAAGTACAATGTCTAGGCCTCTTTTGAAATTTGAAGAATCTTTATGTGAGAAACATCAAGTAAACGACCAATTTAGAGAACAAGTGTTTGACGTCTACTTGAATGCTAAATAACTTAATTCTAAAGATAAAGAATCAATTGCTCTAAGCATTACCGGCACCGATGCAAAATCATGAATCACCCCATTATCTTTAAATTTGGAATTGTCCAGAATGGTTGTCTTTGCCAAAGGATATGAATTGTCTCACTGCTTTGAGAGACCTAAGAATTTTGGGTTGTCCTGCACTAAGCGGAAGATGTAAACACGGAATTGGTGAAGATTGGTGCATGACCTCTCGTGTCCCTGAGATTTGGCTCGATGACCGGATGGTTATATCAAACAATGGTTAGGTGCGCATTTGTCGAATGTTTTTGTATTGCTTTTTTGCTTCAATTATTATGCAGGTACGTGTTTCGTTCAATTTGAAATGCGCGTTCCTGAATGTTACAAATCCAAAAAAGCTTTAAAACCAATAAATTACTGATTTTTCTATTTTTTCTATATTTAATTTGTCATAATATTGGGAAACTATATTTATACAAATTAACTATACATTAATTAATTGAAAAGATTCCGTCCTTGAAATTGCAGGTATACATCATGAGATTATCTTAAGAATTTGTCTGCAAATGGAGATTCAATCCAATAACAAACAACGATCTGGTAAAGTTCAACCTCATGAATAATTCAATATGGTTCAATATATATATATATATATATATATATATATATATATATATTTTGAGGGTGCAAGGTATTTTTTTTAATAAAGTTAAGGAAAATAAATATAAACTTCGGAAATCATGAGTTTTTTCTAACCTTTTTATGAAATTTCAAAACTTTATATACATTTTTCGAATTTGTGAAAAAAAAAATCCCAACTTTATCTTAAAAAAAAACCAGTGCATGTAATTATTGTTAGAGCAACAATAGATTTTACTTAATATATGTTAAGCCTCAATTTCTCATTGTTGGTTAATTATAACGATATAAGATTATATTGTTGGACACTAGTTTAAATTTTATTTATTTACTTATTTTAATGTCGCAGCTCTGAAGGGTTTCTAGCCAAACTTTTTGTAATTTTCGGGGTATGCCCCTCGGATTTTTGTACATTTTTTTGGATTTATATTATAAATTAAACTTTTCCAAAAAAAAAAAAAGGTTTCTGGTCCAATTGCAGGGTCGGTAGTACTAAGTAAATTTTCTCAGTTTCAAAGTGATGGATAAGTGTTTTCATTTTATCTACTTATATTAGTTAAATGCAAAGAGGAAGTCGTTTTATTTATTTGAATAATTCACATTCTTCGATTTTTTTTTGGTAATTAACAATCTCACTAACCTTGTGCATCAGAAATGTGTCTACAGCTCTAAACAATTTCCCAATGGAAAACAAATTTCATGCAACAAAAAGGTGAAATTCCTAACTTCTTTTTTAAAATATTTTTATTGTACAAGAAAACTTATGCCATGTTTTTTTTTTAATTTTGTATTTTTGTTTTCAAAATTTTTAAAAATATATATGATTAAGTGTAAATTATTTTGAATTTTAGAATGGATATGAAATTGATATTAAATTTTAGAGTAGTTCTATTCAAGCCTCACCTTTCAGCTCTTCAATTCTCACTTTTATTATTTACATATTTTTTCAAGTTTTATCCTAAAATAAATTAATAAAAAACTAAAAAAATTCAAATATTTCGAATATTCAGATTTTTCAGTTTTCGCAAATAATTTAAAGGAAATTTATCTCAAACAAATGCACAAACACCTATAAGGCAATCATAAGTTTACAAATCTAAATTGAAAGATTTAAAAAATGAATGCTAAAATGGAACAAAGATATCAACATAATTATACATAGATTTACAAGAAAAAATTACAGCATAAAAAAGATCTTTTGCTTGTTTCTCGCATATCCCCAACAATTGGAAGATTCATCCCTTGTTCGATCTACTTGATAAAGGGCTACTCTTCTGTTGGTCAGGCTAATAGAGTTTTTAGGTTGATATTAAGATTTTAAAGATAAAAGAGGAGGAGTTTGACTCATAAGAAGAAAGAGTAGATGAAGTTTCGAGTAAATTAGTCTTCTATGTAGGAAAAGTCTTAGAAAAGTTTTATAACATTTAATAAAGGGTAATATGAAAATAAAGTGAGATTTAGTGAGAAAATAATAAGAATTTGAAAATTTTTAATTTGGTAAATTTAGAAATAAGAGATGAAAAGAGAGAAAATAAAGGTCAAATACAATAACTCCAAATTTTAACTGCATTGATTCTAAATGGAGTGGACTAGAATTTTCATGTCTACAATTTAGCCCAAAAAAAGGGGCCACTGAGCCCATTCTCCGGTTTAGGCCCAGCACCGGCCTGGACCTGGGGATTGCTAGCTGACTAAAAACCGCGGCGTTGAAGTTGGCCTTTTTTCCTTATGTTCGTGTCAGTAACAAGGGAAGACGAGATGAAGGAAGAGAGAGGGAATGAAGAGGAAGTAACCAGCAGCAGCATAAGCATGGAGTTGGAGTCCTCTCAATTCGATCATACTCCCTTTTACTGGTAAATTTCTTTCTTTTTTTATTAAATAAAATATAATGTTTAAATAACAAAATTAATCAAGATGATTAGGTTATTGAATTTTTTTTGTTGATTTTGACGTTGATGAAGCGAGGAGAATGTTTACTTGCTTTGCAAGAAATTGTGCGCCAATGGAACCGCAGAAGCCGACGGATCCGATCTCTTTGTAGTCTTCATTTCTAATGAGAAGAAACAGGCATGTATGTCTATGTCTTCACTTCCTTCATTCTATCAATATCACCTTACTTTCTTGTTTCTTTAACTCTGCTTTCGGATTCACTTTTGAAGTGATTGTATTAATTGTAGATTCCATTGTGGCATCAAAAGGCTAGCAATAGAGCAGATGGAGTTATTCTCTGGGATTATCATGTAGTTTGTGTTCAGGTCAAACTTTACATCTTGTTTCATGAATTGAAGTAGGTTTACTATGTCTCCCTTTATTTATTTATTTGCTTATTTTTCTTTTATTCCATTGCATTGGATTTTCTACAGAGGAAAAAAGGTGGTGACTTGCCTTCCTTAGTGTGGGACTTGGATTCAAGTCTTCCATTTCCTTGTCCTTTGACTCTCTATGTCTCAGAAACTATTCGCCCCTCTTTTCAGCTCTTTTCTGAATTTCAGAGGTAATAATGTCTAATTTTCTGGATTAATTTTGTATGAGATTATTTGCTGTTTTGCTGTAGGTGAGTGTGTTCATCCATTTATGTTGTGTGTGTTGGACTGTGTAAATCCAACTTACAGTGCACTTTCACTATAGCTGCCGCATTTTTTATCTTTAGAAGAAATCAAGAATATTATGGTTAGCAGTTGAGGCCCGGTAGCTTCCTTGGTTTTCCGGTATAGGTGGAGGACAGAAAGCATAATACTCTTTATCGTTGAAAGTGCTAACATATGAAAACTATTAACAACCCAAGAGACTATGGTACATAATATCTATACCTGAAAACAACCTTGTTTGTGATTTTACAACTTATGAGAGGTCTATCATGGTCTCTGTTTTGCCACTCCCCTCAAAAGAAATATCAGTATGACATTTCCTTCCCTTATACTTTTCTTTATATTTAAATGGGAAGTATTGAAAGTGATTTGCCCTAAGGAATAATTTGGTCAGTGAAAATTACAAAGCCTAGGCCTCTTTTGCAGTTTAAAGAATCTTTCTGTAAAGGAGCTTAGTAATAAACAACTGATTTTAAGAATTATTTGAAGTATATTTGAATGCCAAATAACTTCATTTTAAGGATGAAGAATCATCAAACATTTCCAGATGAATGATATTTGTCATGCTATTCATGCACTCTTTTGGGAGATGGCAGAATCTTATAAGATTTGTTATTTTGCGCTTTTTGGCTAGTTTGACTTGTTTCATTTGATGATTGTGTGACATTTTCAGAGTCCATCCTTAGTTTGTATATTTATCGGGCGTTGTACGGAGTAGTTTACTGCACTATCCTAACTGATCCAAAAAGGCAACAATATGCTGAATTATACTCTACAATCATTCTCATGAAACTGTAATGCTATTGTCAAAATCTTTACTTACTTTGCCATCATCTTTTTGTTATGTATTAACATTATAACATAGATCTTGTACATTTATCATACTGTTGTGAATTACCTATTTCACATACATGAATAAATTGATGTTTCACTTGTTGATCAATTGAAGTGTAAATAAAACCCATTCATGAAAATATTATTTTCTATATAAGAAATTGCTCTTCTGGACATCAGGTTTTTCAGGATTGTGCATGCTCCAGTATTCCTTAGTTGCTTTGCATCCGATAGAAGACATATGAAAGATTCTGCTGGAAACTGGATTGCTGAACCTCCTAAATATGATCCCCTAGTTGCTGAAGGTAATTTGCTATGATCATGTGCAAAATGTTTGCTTGTGAGATTAAAACTATTAGGAATCCATTTCAGTTGTCAAAGATCTTTTCTGTCACATACCAAATTTGTGATATGGATAATATTGAATGAGGTTTAACCTTGAACGATAAATTTCATCTTATCTATGCTAGGCAAATACTGACAAGAAACTTCTGGCATAATTAACCATATCAGTTATAAAATCAAATCCATAAATTTATTTCCTCCCCCTCTGTTTTACCCCATTGGTTTCCCCACTTTCCACACCCTCAGTAATTGTTTCTAAATATTAATGTTGGCCGGGCTTTGCACCAATCATTTGATTGGTTGAATTGGATTCCTTTTCCAAGTTGTCTTATTATTGTTTCTTTCATAAATTTGGATGTGTTTTTGTGTTTATTTGTGTATATGCCTGTGCAGACAACACTGTGTACAACTTGAATGAGTACATTGAAATCCTTGCTTCTGATGTGTCAACAAGTGTTGGATCAGATCTGATTAATGCTGTTTTTACCAAAAAAATTGGTGTTGTGATTAGCGAAAATCAGCTGGAGGAATTCTTTTCCCAAGTTTCTTGAATTCCAGTGCCTCGTTGCATGCTATTATTGCTTTTAGTGATGCATAGTTTTCTATGTATAAACCAAACCTAAATACTGGACGACTCCACTGATCTTAAAGTTTTTATTTCTTTTGATCATTGTACGGAAAATATATCATATATGAGCTTTTGTTACATGACTTAATTTAAGGTACATGTGTTTTCCTTGTTCTTCATCCGTTTTGAGTTTGGCAGAGGCTTGAATGATGAAGTGCAAGAATGAAGCATCTGTTTATGCAAAAATCACCCTGTGGCTGTACATAAGTATTTGTTCATAACTGCCATGTGTAATTACTCCGGTTTGCCGCCGCTTGTTCCATGAGATTATTAGTGGATTCGAATTATTGATTCAGATACGCCAACTTTTATAGGCTATAGGAAATTAAGAAATAGTTTAAGTATCAGGTTTCTTACTTGTAACATTAATTGTCCAACAGAAGGGGAGAGCCGATTGAGAATATAGAATAACAACATTGTAACTTATGCAGACAAGGAAAGATTGATAATCAAGAATAGGAGTACTAGTTGCATGGGAGACATAGCGAGAAGGACACATATACTTGAAGTCATCTTGTTATCTACTGTACAGTATTCAAATGCAAAACACAATTCAATGGATATTAATCGCTGAATTACAAAACTAACAAGGCTCTGGAACGCTAGCTTTAACCCATAAATTAAAATTTTATTTAAGGCAAAAGAAATTTCTATTGTATGCAAAAGAAATTTCCGGAACGTACAGTATTCAATGGTTACTTATTTAATGATCAAGCATTTGTCTCTTTAATTTCCAAAGTCAGTTAGGATTAGCAAACAATACATACGTGTATATATATATATACACCTTCTTTCTCTGGAAAATAGCCTTATAATTTGAAGGAAAAAAATTGGTCGGTCTAGGGTTGTATTTTTTTAATACAAGATTTACTTTAGAAAAAGAAGTCTGCCTAACTTGAGATCGACATATTGAACCGAAACTTATAATAATATTTAAAGACACAACTTGACGCATTTCTTAGTAACTATATTAGGAGTCCGACTCCGGTTTGGCAGTTGTACCAGTAAAGCTGCTTATTTTGTATAAAGAGTGAAACAACTCGTTAATGAAGTAAAAAAAAAAAATCGTAAAAGCAATAGCTCTACCGTAGCAAAATCCCTCTTTTAAGTCATATGTAATTTTTTAAATAATACAAGAAACAATGGATTGAAGTCTTTTAATTTTTCAATCTCAAGGCAGTTTAATACGTAGAGGATACGAAAATTTATTTGAAAGGGGTCAGCATGCGAATTTCACACGAAAAGGAAATCAAACCTAATATACAATTAACAATTAATTGATAAAAATGATTGTTTCAGTTTTTCTGCGAGAAGTTACAATTAATAAAATACACATTCGTTTTAACTCCAACCAAATGAATCGGTAAATTTGCAACCTGCAGGAAAGGAAGAGTTTGGGCATCACTCTGCCTGCTGGTAACATTATCCAACAGAAGGCATAAGCCAATTGGAGAATATGGAATAACATTTCACCTTATACAAGTAAGGAATGATTAATAAACAATAATAAAATGAGTAAATTAAAGAGAACATTTCTTTCGCTTTTGGACATTGAAAGAGAGGATATTTACCTGACTTCTCCTTGTTGTTTACTCTAGAACAATCAAATGCAAAACATAACTACTTTAAGGATATTGGTATGATACGGCTTGTTTTTCCTATTTCGAAGAGTAATTAAGGCAAAATAAAAATCAATATATGTACTATAGTTACTTAATAGTAGGGGTGGCAATTTTTGACACGACCCGTGAACACGACACGAACACGACACGAATACGTTACACGATTAATAAATGGGTCGGGTTAGTGTTGAAGGTGTTCAACACGCCAACCCGTTTAATGACACGAATAGTTAAATATATTTTGTACATTCTTAATATGTAAATTCATTCAATGATATAAATTATTACCTACTTATAATATATATATTATAAAATTGAAATTTTTATACTATAAAATAAATTAATTTATAAAATAATAAATTATGATGATTTTAATAATATTTTATATTAACAATAGTTTATATTCTAAAAATAATTTTAATTGATTTAAATATAGATAATATAATATATTATGTATAACTAAGTTAAATAATTAAGTAAATTATGCGAATTAAATATGACACGATTACGACACGTGGGTAACACGTTTAATAATTGGGCGGGTTTGGGTTTCATGTTTTGACACGAATAATTAAATGGGTCGACACGACACGACACGATTGCCACCCCTACTTAATAAAGATGATCAAGCAATGTTTCTTAAATTTCCAAAATCAACTATGACTGGCTAATTATATGTGATTGCACTGAAAAATTATGCCATTAATTTATAATCATGATTTGAAGTCAAGCACCAGACTAATGTGAATATGTATACTTGAAACTATTTTGTTTTTTTTTTTTAAAATGGAAAATAGGCTTACAAATAAATTTGAAGAGGATACCATTATTTCCTGATCAACTATACTTCAAATTAAGCTTTAGTTTGCTTATCATTATGACAAAGAATATCCACAACAGCAAAAGGTCAAAAAGGGATATTTATTAGTCTTCACTAGGCTGATATTCTCATGTAATTGGCTACATGGCAAGAATTATCAATCCAACTGTATAATGCCACGCTATTGGCTGTTGACTTCATACAACAGTAACCCCTATTTTAGCAATCAAAACACAACAACTTGCAACTTTCGTTCCTCTACCTAAAAAATATGGCAGAATCGTTTGCCTCTGCTATCGCTGGGAAAGTCTTGGGTAAGCTAGGATCCTTTGCTCATCAAGAACTTAGGGTCCGTTTGATTAGGCCACTTAAATCTGAATCCATTCAGATTTAAGGTCATGTTTGACGCGTGATATTGTATAGTATTATTTTTAATAATTACAGGTCATGTTTGACGTGCGATATTGTATAGTATTATTTTTAATAATTACATTGCATTGTATTGTATTGTATTAATTAATGCTATGCATAATATAGTGGATGTTTGGTGAAACATTGCACTGTACTATTTTTTATACTATACTATACTATATTTATGTTTGGAGTATTTTTAAATTGTATTATATTATCTTTCATTTCAAAAATTAACAACATATCATAAAATAAATCAAATATCATTTTTATACCAAATTAAATGAATTAAATACTAAATAAAATAATTATAACTTACAATTATAAAAATATATAATCTTTCTTATATTTAATTTATATAAATTTAACAAAAATAAAATAAAAATCATACAAAAACCTTAAAAATAACTATATTTAAAGTTGTATAAACTTTTATAATGTAGTTTACATAACAAGAATATAAATAAAAGAAATCCATTCAATATCAAGCAACAAAAACAGAATCTTTTGACTAGCATCACAACAATATCAACCAACAAGAACAAAACATTACACCTGTAAAGCAACAAAAATATCCCCCATGACAAAACAAAACATAACTAAATTGTTTTCACAATCAATAAAATCCTTCATGTCCAAAACATAACTAAACTTTTTACACAACCAATAAAATCCTCCATGTCTACACCCCAAATCAAGCAACTACAAAGAGAAGTATCTCATACTCCAAAGCTGCAACATACTCTACAATCAAAAATCAAATCCTATGACTTCAATCACGAGCTCTCTCTCGAAGAAGTTTCTCCACAAATACTTGTCTCCAAGTACCCTTCAATGACTTAAAAGCTGAGATATTTGAAGGTTTCTCAAATATAAGAGTCAATGCTTCAAGTCCATCATCTTGACTAAGTCCCATAGCTGCAAGTTCATCAGCAATGTCAGAACGATCCTCTGTATCCCTAAAGATAAGTTCAGTTAACTTCTCCATGTTCTTAAAAGACTCTGCAAACACATTTTGAATTGTTGTTAAGATCTCTTTAAAACCAGTAGCTAAAATGCTTTGGGATCTTTTCCTTTTCCTACTTGATGAGCCAGAATGGCTTCTAGTAAGAGAACCTGAAGGTTGTTGCACTGACAAAGGGGAACCAGGCTCTTCAGTCTCTATATCCATAGCATGAATCTCTTCTTCATTAATCTCATCAACCATTTCAGCTGGAGTTGCTGCTACTCGTCCTGTTGCACGGTCATTTCCATAGATTTTGACAAGTCTATCATATAATGGAAATGACTTATCTCTCCAGCCTTTTGCTTCTTCACGAGCCTACATAATAAAACCACAAATAAATCAATAATTTCAAATGAATCATTTACTAATTTTAAAAATAATTCAAAATTACACTAACTTGTACACAATTCAGATTTAAGTGGTTAAAAAATTTTTGTGTGTTTGTTTATACATCTAATCACTTATTTTCAGATAAAATTGTCTGAAAATAAAAAGTGAAAATTTATCACTTTTTTTTCTTCCAAATGTCTAAAAATTTTGAATTATCTAAATTGTCCTCTTGTTATAATTTTATTTCATAAATACCCTTTATATTTAATTAATAAAAATTATATAATTAATTAATAAAAATTCTGTAAACGGCGTCACTGTTGGCCGGCCGCCACGAACCGCCGTCGAAATCGAGCGTCCAGCGACACCGCTGCACCATCATGACCGCCTTGCCTCGCCATACATGGCTGTCAGATTTGTTTTACAAGACAAGTCGTAGTTTAACCGTTAAAGGCTAAAAAAGCTTCGACCGCCGAATGTTTTCATGCATTTCACGGCGAAACTCCACCATTTCACCAATAATCGTTTCAACATGCTTGTAGATCGGTCAAATCCGATCATGATGGTGTAATTGGTGTACGAAACGCGCTACATCTTCGACGGCGGCACCGGCGATGCAATTTTCAAATTTTTTTATTTTTTTAAAATAAAATATTTAAATAATATAATATTACTTACTAAAATTCAAATTTTAATTTAAAAATTAAATTATGTATGGTTATGATATAAAATATATAAAAAGAATAATTATAATAATATAATTTATTTAATAAATATGTATTTGAATTTTTAAAATTTGACTTGTTTTACAAGCATTGGTTAATAAAATTAATATAAATAAAAATTTAATGTAATAAATTAATAAAAAATAATTAAATTATATAATTATTGATAATCTTGACTTATATCAAACAAAATATAAATATATTAGTTTTTATAATAAATAAACTTATTAATTTATTACTATATTGATATTTCAATATAATTTTGTAAACTATTTATTTTACAAATATTTAAAGCTATATATTTTAATTTCTATAATAAAAATAAATATTTTATTTTTAAAAGATTGTAATAAATATAACATTAGATATTTGAATGAAAAAAGAATTTTGATTTAATTTTCAGAACTTGCATAAATGTAATATAAATAATTTATATTTTTTTATAAGGATAAAAATATCATATTAAAAATAAGATATACTTTTATCACTTTTTTAAGTGGTATATAAAAAGGTAAACAAACATCCTATTAAATGGGATAAATTAAGTACTTTAGATCTAAAAAATGTTAAAAATGTTAAGTGATTTTCCCAAACTCCGGCTTAGTTTGGCACGGGGTGTCAGACATGAGATCCAAGAGCTCGAGGACACCTTAACCACGATCAACACCGTCCTAGTCGATGCTGAGGAACGACAGGCTCACAATCCAAAGATGAGACTCTGGCTGGGAAAGCTTAAAGAGGTCTGCTATGACGCAGAAGATGTGCTGGATGACATTGAGGTCGAAGCTCTGCGGAAGCAAGTTATTGTGAAACATGGGAGCGTTACAAGAAAGGTATGCCACTTCTTTTCATGCCCAAAATCGCTTGCTTTCCGTTTTAAGGTTGGCCACAAGATTAAGGAGATTAAAGAGAGATTAGATAAAATTGCTGCTGATAAGACTAACTTTAATCTCACTGCTGAGAGAATTGAAAACAAATATTCTACAATTAGGAAGAAAGAATCCCACTCATTTGTAGTCGCTCCAGATATTATTGGTAGAGATGAAGATAAGAAAGAGATCATAAAACTAATAATGTCTCCAAGAGATGATGAAAGTATCTCTGTGTTTCCCATTGTTGGGATAGGAGGTCTAGGAAAAACTGCACTTGCAAAATTAGTGTATAATAATGAAAGAGTAGGCAAATATTTTGATTTAAAAATTTGGGTATACGTTTCCAAGAATTTTGATTTAAAACAATTAATAAATAAAATTCTTAAATCTGCAACTAATCGAAGTTATAAGGACTTGGATGTTGATCAGTTGCAAAGTATACTACGAGAAAATTTGAAGGGCAAAAAGTATTTTCTTATATTAGATGATGTTTGGAATGAGTTTCATGAAAGATGGATTGAATTGAAAGCTTTATTAATGGGGGGTGCTAATGGCAGTAAAATCATAGTGACTACACGTAGTCTTAAAGTTGCTTCAATTATGGGTACCACGCCTAATTATAATTTAAGAGGTCTTTCTCAAGAGGAATGCTTGTCTTTACTTGTTAAATGTGCATTTAAAGAAGGGCACGAAAAGCTACATCCCAACCTAATAAAAATAGGAGAGGAAATTGTGAGAAAATGTGGAGGAATTCCTTTGGCAGTGAGAACATTAGGAAGTTTACTTTTTTCGTCAACCGAAGAAAAGGATTGGAAAAGTGTGAGAGATAATGAGATTTGGACATTAGAGCAAAAAGAAAATGATATCTTACATGCTTTAATACTAAGTTATGACCATTTATCACCTCACTTAAAACAATGTTTTGCCTATTATTCTGTCTTTACAAAGGGTTCTCCATTTGATAACATGTTTTTAGTTCAATTTTGGATAGCCCATGGGCTTAGTAAATGTTCCGGTGAAAGTGAAGAGTTGGAAAATATAGGACATAAGTATTTAAATGAACTTATATCAAGATCTTTCTTTCAAGATGTTGAAGATAGGCTTGGCTTCTATAAATTTAAAATGCATGATCTTATGCATGACCTTGGAACATCATTGATGAAAAGTGAGTGCCTAATGGCGAAATCAAGTAGTCAAGTTTGTCCTAAAACTGTTCGACATTTAGCATTTGATAGAGTTGATACACTTGAAATAGATTTTCCTAACTTCTTTTCATACCCATGTGATGTAAGGACCATTTTATTTCCATTTGAAAATCAGGGACCTAGCCAATCATTTCTGAGATCAATCATCTCAAATTGTCAGCTTTTGCGAATGTTAGAATTAGAATTTTGTAATATTGAAGTATTTCCAAAAGAAGTGGGTGATTTGAAGCATATGAGATATCTGAGACTATATGGTAATCCTAAAATCAAGAAACTCCCAAATTCCACTCGCAAGCTGCAAAGCCTGCAAACTCTGGAATTTCTTAAATGTGAGAAATTAAAGGAGTTACCTAGAGACATAAGGTGTCTAATTAGCCCTCAGAACATTATGGTTAACTATAAAACAAAAGTATTTTCCGAAGAACGGAATCGGGAGTTTGACTTCTCTTCGAGCTCTGGTAATGAGCTGTTGTGAGAACTTAGAACATTTATTTGAAGATATCGATCGCCTTAAAGCTCTTCAATACTTAGTTATTGATAAGAGTCCAAGTCTAATGTCTTTACCACGTGGTGTGAAATACCTATGCTCAATAGAGGATCTGGCTTTACTTGATTGTGAAAAGCTTAATTCTAATTTAAGCATGGGATCAGAGAGTGAAGACAATCATCAAGACCTGAAGCGCACAAGGCCTCAGCTTCGAAAGCCTGCCATAAGAAACTTGCCACAGTTGGTGGAATTGCCGCAATGGCTTCTTCAAGCTTAAGCTAACACTTTGCAGCGCTTAAGTATTCAAGATCGTCCCAACTTCAGAGCATTACCAGAACCGATGCAAAATCTTGAATCACTCCAAGATCTTGAAATTTGGGATTGCCCAAAATTGTCGTCTTTGCCGAAGGATATGAATTGTCTCACCGCATTGAAAAAGCTATTAATTGTGGGTTGTCCTGCACTAAGCAAAAGATGTGAAAAAGAAATTGGTGAAGATTGGCCCAAGATCTCTCATGTCCCTGAGATTCGGCTGGATGGTGAGATGATTAAATCAAACAATAGTTAGGTAAGTCTCAATTTAACTTTTTATCTTCGTGTTCTGCTTCAATTACTAAGTAAGCGTTCCATGAAATGCTAATATATGATGTCTATGGTTTGTTGGAAATGGAGGCAATGGACTTCTGAGCCCATTGTAAGGTTTAGGCCCGATACCAGACTGGATGGATTGGCCACCTAACACCTCGGCTTTCAAGTTGGCCTCGTTTCTTCAAGAGACAAGTGAGCAGCATGGAGTTCAGCTCAGTTGGGATCATACGCCCTTTTAGTGGTAAATTATTTTCTTCTTTATTTGTTTTGTTGTAAATTAAATCAAGATTGTTATTAGGTTATTGAATTGTTGTTGAAACTTAATTTAATTAAGCTGATTGTTAATGTTCATGTTTATGACGTGAGAAGAATATTTACTTGCTTTGAAGGTGACGACCTGCCCTGTTGGGTGTGGAGACTTTGGCTCCCATTTCCTTCTCCTTTGACTCCCTATCCGCCCGTCTTTTCAGCTCTCCAGAGGCAGTAAATAATTTTTAATTATCTGGATAAATTTTAAAATGTGATTACTGTCCGTTTGGCTGTAGTTTTTTTATTTTTATTTTTATTTTTAACCCTACATGTTTAGAGGAAATAAGAATGCTGTTGTCAGCGGTTGAGGGCCTTGTAGCCTCCTTGGTTTTCTAGTATGGGTGGAGGACACAAAATAAAGATCAGTATGACATTTTGTTTTCGTATACGCTTCTTTAATATTTAAATTAAATTGAAAGTCTTTATAGTGATTTTCCCCAAGGAATAATCTGGTAACTCAAAAGTACAATGTCTAGGCCTCTTTTGAAATTTGAAGAATCTTTCTGTGAGAAACATTCAAGTAAACAACCAATTTAGATAACAAGTATTTGATGTCTATTTGAATGCTAAATAACTTAATTCTAAAGATAAAGAATCAATTGCTCTAAGCATTACCGGCACCGATGCAAAATCATGAATCACCCCATTATCTTCAACTTTGGAATTGTCCAGAATTGTTTGTCTTTGCCAAAGGATATGAATTGTCTCACTGCTCTGAGAGACCTAAGAATTTTAGGTTGTCCTGCTCTAAGCAGAAGATGTAAACAAGGAATGGGTGAAGATTGATGCAAGACCTCTCATGTCCCTGAGATTTGGCTTGATGACCAGATGATTATATCACACAATGGTTAGGTGCGCATTGGTTAAATGTTTTTGTATTGCTTTTTTACTTCAATTATTATGCAGGTACGTGTTTCGTTCAATTTGAAATGCGCGTTCCTGAATATTACGAATCTCAAAAAGCTTTGAAACCAATAAAATACGGATTTTTCTATTTTTCCTATATTTAATTTGTCATAATATTGGGATACTATATTTATACAAATTAACTATACGTTAATTAATTGGAAAGATTCCGTCCTTGAAATTGCAGGTATACATCGTGAGATTATCTTAAGAATTTGCTTGCAAGTGGAGGTTCGATCCAATAACAAACAACGGTCTAGCAAAGTTCAACTTATGAATAATTCCATATGGTTCAATATATATATATATTTGCCAGGTGCAAGGTAGTTTTTTTTTTTTTTAATAAAGTTTAAAAAAATGAATATAATCTTCCGAAATCATGAGTTTTTTCTAACCTTTTTATGAAATTTCAAAACTTTATATACATTTTCTGAATTTGTGAAAAAAAAATCCCAACTTTATTATTAAAAAAAAATTTGGAGTGCATGTAATTATTGTCAGAGCAACTGTAGATTTTATTTAATATATGGTAGGCCTGATTTTCTCAAGTTGGTTAATTATAACAATATAAGATTATATTGTTGGACACTAGTTTAAATTTTATTTATTTACTTATTTTAATGTCGCAGCTCTGAAGGGTTTCTAGCCAAATTGCAGGGTCGGTAGTACTAAGTAAAATTTCTCAAAGTGATGGATAAGTGTTTTTATTTTAGCTACTTATATTAGTTGTATGTAAATAGGAAGTCGTTTTATTTCTTTGAATAATTCACATTCTTCGATTTTTTTTTTTTAATAACAATCTCACTAACCTGGTGCATCAGAAATGCGTCTACAGCTCTAAACAATTTCCCAATTGAAAACAAATTTCATGAACAAAAAGGTGAAATTCCTAACTTCTTTTTTAACATATTTTTATTGTAAAAGAAAACTTATGCCGTGTTTTTTTTTTAAATTTTAAATTTTTTTTCAAAATTTTTAAAAAATATATGGTTAAGTGTAAATTATTTTGAATTTTAAAATAGATATGAAATTGATATTAAATTTTAGAGTAGTTCTATTCAAGCCTCAGCTTTCAGCTCTTCAATCCCTACTCTTATTATATACATATTTTTTAAATTTTTATCTTAAAATAAATTAATAAAAAACTAAAAAAATTCAAAGAATTCAAATATTCAGATTTTTCAATTTTCACAAATAATTTAAAGAAAAATTTTTCTTAAACAAAAGCACAAACACCTACAAGGTAATCATAAGTTTACAAATCCAAATTGAAAGATTTACAAAATGAATGCCAAAATTGAACAAAGATATCAACATAATTATACATAGATTTACAAGAAAAAATTACAGCATAAAAAAAAAAAATCATTTGCTTGTTTCTCGCATATCCCTAACAAGTGGAAGATTCATCCCCTGTTCCATCTACTTGATGAACAGCTACTCTTCTGTTGTTCAGGCTAATAGGGTTTTTAGGTTGATATTAAGATGTTGAAGATAAAAGAAGAGTTTGACTTATAAGAAGAAAGAGTAGACGAAGTTTCAAGTAAATTAGTCTTGTATGTAGGAAAAGTCTTAGAAAAGTTGTGTAACATTTAATAACGGGTAATATGAAATTAAAGTGGAATTTAGTGAGAAAATAATAAGAATTTAAAAATTTTAATTGGGTAAACTTAAAAATAAGAGACGAAGAGAGAGAAAATAGGGGTCAAATACAACAATTCTAAATTTTAATTGTATTGATTTCCACATGGAGTAGACTAGAATTTTTATGTCCCCAATTTAGCCCAAAAAAGGGGCCTCTGAGCCCATTCTCCGGTTTAGGCCCAGCACCGGCCTGGACATGGGGATGGCAAACTGACTAAAAACCGCGGCGTTGAAGTTGGCCTCCTTTCCTTTCGTTTGTGTCAGTAACAAGGGAAGACAAGAGATGAAGGAAGAGAGAGAGAATGAGAAAGGAAGTAACCAGCGGCAGCATGAGCATGGAGTTGGAGTCCTCTCAATTCGATCATACTCCCTTTTGCTGGTAAATTTCTTTCTTTCTTTTTTATTAAATAAAATAAAATGTTTAAATAACAAAATTAATCAAGATGATTAGGTTATTGAATTTTTTTGTTGATTTTGATGTTGATGAAGCGAGGAGAATGTTTACTTGCTTTGCAAGAAATTGTGCGCCAATGGAACCGCAGAAGCCGACGGATCCGATCTCTTTGTAGTCTTCATTTCTAATGAGAAGAAACAGGCATGTATGTCTATGTCTTCACTTCATTCTATCACTTTCAACTTACTTTCTTGTTTCTTTAACTCTGCTTTTGGATTCACTTTTGAAGTGATTGTATTAATTGTAGATTCCATTGTGGCATCAAAAGTCTAGCAATAGAGCAGATGGAGTTATTCTCTGGGATTATCATGTGGTTTGTGTTCAGGTCAAAGTTTACATCTTGTTTCATGAATTAAGCAGGTTTACTATGTCTCCCTATTTTTATTTATTTATTTTTCTTTTGTTGCATTGCATTGGATTTTGTACAGAGGAAAAAAGGTGATGACTTGCCTTGCTTACTGTGGGACTTGGATTCAAGTCTTCCATTTCCTTGTCCTTTGACTCCTTATGTCTCCGAAACTATTCGCCCCTCTTTTCAGCTCCTTTCTGAATTTAAGAGGTAATAATGTCTAATTTTCTGGATTAATTTTGTATGGGATTATTTGCTTTTTAGCTGTAGGTGAGTCTGTTCATCCATTTATGTTGTGTGTGTTGGACTGTGTAAATCCAACTTACAGTGCACTTTCACTATAGCATTTTTTATGTTCAGAAGAAATTAAGAATATTATGGTTAGCAGTTGAGGAACCGGTAGCGTCCTTGGTTTTCCGGTATGGGCGGAGGACAGAAAGCATAATACTCTTTATCGTTGAAAGTGCTAACATATGAAAACTATTAAGAACCCAAGAGACTATGGTACATAATATCTATACCTGAAAACAACCTTGTTTCTGATTTTAAAACTTATGAGAGGTCTATCATGGCCTCTGTTTTGCCGCTCCCCTCAAAAGAAAGATCAGCATGACATTTCCTTCCCTTATACTTTTCTTTATATTTAAATGGGAAGTATTGAAAGTGATTTGCCCTAAGGAAAAATTTGGTCAGTGAAAATTACAAAGCCTAGGCCTCTTTTGCAGTTTGAAGAATCTTTCTGTAAAGGAGCTTAGTAATAAACAATTGATTTTAAGAAGTATTTGAAGTATATTTGAATGCCAAATAACTTCATTTTAAGGATAAAGAATCATCAAACATTTCCAGATGAATGATATTTGTCATGCTATTCATGCACTCTTTTGGGAGATGGCAGAATCTTATAAGATTTGTTATTTTGCGCTTTTTGGCTAGTTTGACTTGTTTCATTTGATGATTGTGTGACATTTTCAGAGTCCATCCTTAGTTTGTGTATTTATTGGGCATTGTTGGGAGTAGTTTACTGCACTATCCTAACTGATCCAAAAAGGCAACAATATGCTGAATTATACTCTACAATCATTCTCATGAAACTGTAATGCTATTGTCAAAATCTTTATTTACTTTGCCATCATCTTTTTGTTATGTATTAACATTATAACATAGATCTTGTACATTTATCATACTGTTGTGAATTACCTATTTCACATACGTGAATAAATTGATGTTTCACTTGTTGATCAATTGAAGTGTAAATAAAACCCATTCATGAAAATATTATTTTCTATCTAAGAAACTGCTCTTCTGGGCATCAGGTTTTTCCAGATTGTGCATGCTCCGGTATTCCTTCGTTGCTTTGCATCCGATAGAAGACATATGAAAGATTCTGCTGGAAACTGGATTGCTGAACCTCCTAAATATGATCCCCTAGTTGCTGAAGGTAATATTATTTTTTAAATGATTTTGAAACGAGTTTTTTCATGTTGCATGGTGTACCTTTGGTTTCTTATAAGCGTTCGTGTATACTTTTTTTTTATCAGATGGAATACCATAAGCGCTAAGTGGAGTCCAGCCTCCAGTCAGACTTTGAGCAGGACTTGCTGCATTTTGGTTTAATCTCTGTTCTTGGACTCGATTGATTCTTCACTTCACCAATTCTTTGAACTGTTTCTGATGAAAGGTAATCAAAAGAAATTTGTTTAGTAACTCACACTTTGATATTTTGCAGTTTTTTATATACAAACTTTCCTAATATACTAAAGTTGTGAAATTATTTCTTTCCAAATGATTGGTTCACGTTAACGATGAGTCAGATAATTGGTTCCCATTTGCGGATTTTTTAACTGTTATTTTGTATTGATGTCAAAACCAATTTAATGTATGAAATCGGGCCTCGAAATTGTATAATTATATGATGCCAAAACCAATTAAATATTTCGAGTCAATCCAAATATGATTTCTCTTTTCTAAACAATCACCTTCTCTCGATTATTTTCCATCTTCAAGCATAGTAACCTGTGTCCTGCAGACAGAGAATTATAAGCTTCAAAAAATACCATTCACAAGCTATGTATAAAAATATTACATAGCCATTCCACAGGAAACACCAATCCAACTTGATCAAATTCAGCTGGTAGAAAGCATTTCACATTTGTGTTTAATTTCTCCATTTGATTAAACTTTTTATTTTGGGACTGCTACGTGCAATGGTAGTATGATGATTGATTTAAGGCTCTTCCAAGTCTAAGTTGCAGTTGTTGTCTCCCCATCCTCACTAGTTTAGTTATCTACCATCTCTATCCACAGAAGGTTTTATATTTTTACCAGTCTCATTGCACTTATAGAGCATTTCACTAATTCAGATAATAACTATTATAACTATGCTGCTGTAGACCAAAGCCTAAATTTTCACGTCTATATTACATTTCTTAGATGATTTTAAAGATATGAAGGAAAAATAGGATTTTCACATCAGCTTGGGGCAGATACCAAGGTCTTGTTAAAAAATTCAGTTCGTTTTTGGTGGACAGGTGGCTCTTTTAAGGAGAGATGGAGCTGATTTGAATGTGGAAGAAATTTTTTAACTTTGCTTGCGGGAGCTTCAGATGAATTCAGAGCATCACTGGTGGATGCAACAGAAATGTTGCATTGCAGTTGAAGAATGTGCATGGATTCTACTACCAAGCACTTTGGTGTTTCTTTGTTTGCTAAAGGCTTCCTACTCTTTCTGCAATTTCTCCAGTTGTGTGGCTTTAAAATGTGGGAATATTGACTGCTGGAGAGTTATGAGAATTTTGCTGAAAACTCTGCATTAGCCTTTCAAAGGGTATAATTTTCTAGGCTAACTCAACCATTTCATGAATGGTGTGGAGGACAATAACATAGTCTACTCTTATCTCCAGAATCTTTTTTTTATTGGAGATGAATATGTTGGATGAAAGGACATCGAATTTAACTCCAAATTTTAATATCAAAATCGATTTATTGGAGACATATTGGAAGATCTTCATGATTTGGATGTAGCTAATGATGATGAGTGACTTATTTTAATATTTACAATGTTTGCTTCAAGTTTATAAGAGGAGGGAAATGCAAATTATTGACAGTCACGTGAGTGTTAATCCAATTGAGATTTCCTCAGCTATGTGACATATTATGATCTCACTCAAATAATTTATATATGTATAATTATTTCCAATTATTACGAATTTCTTTTCTTCTCTTTTCTTTTCCTTTTTTTTTGTTGGTAAATTGAAGACTTATAACCTTTGTTTTTCATTACATTGCATTTTACTAATTAAATCTCATAAATAATGTAAAAATAATATTAACTAATAAATGAATTCTCCAAAGAATTCCAAAAAAGAAAAAACAAATCAGAAATATCTCTTAAAAAGATAAAAAAGCTCACTACGAACAGCAAGTTAATCAAAGGTTTTAATTTATTATTAACCTATAATTCAATGAGGACTCCTCAAGCTTTGAATTTCTAAAGACAACCAATTAATGGGGTTGCGAAGCTTGAAAACTCTTCAAGAAACTTGGCAGAGTCTAGCTCATTGTTCTTATTGAAATCGTATGACTCTTTAATTTGTTGTGAAAATCTAGACCTACCCTCTTTGTTAATTAGCAGAAAATTAAACTTCTGAGATCACAAAGAAACTATTATTATAGTTCACATTGTAATTAATCTATGATCTATAATTTTGTGGTTCATTTTACTTGGTGTATGTACTTTATTTTAGGAACAGAATTATTAGGATTTAATTCCTTTTTCTAAGTCTTACTAATCCACAATATATTTTAAACCACTTGCCAAAATACTCATAGTTTCAATGTATAACACAAAAATCACAACTCATATCATCTAAGCTCAGTCATTTATTATTCTTTAGCTTAAAAGCTTTAAATAATGTTAGAAAAAGTGAGACTACTGATCCTACATCATTTAAAATTTGGTTATGACGATGAATTTTTTGGGTGGAAATAGCCTCACCAAATTGGATAATATTGAAAAGCTATCAACTCTTTTTCAAAATCCTCAAATCAACCACATTACACCCTAATTAAATTGTAACACTTTCAATTTCAACCAGGTTTATCAAACAATACGTTTTGAAGGGTAAATTTTGAAATAAGTACTAGTGTAAGTTCACCTCTAATGTTACACTAGCTTATCTTGTAGATTTATTTTGTTGTTGAGATATATACATACTTGTATACATACATACACACACATATATATATATATATACATATACATATACATTTATACACATTTATATATAAAGATGAAAATAGTTAACCATATTCTTTCTGTTTGTCAATCTGAACTGAAGCATAAATTTCTTTAAAAGAAATAAAATCACTTCTATAATATTTCTGACAATATTTACAAACAATGAAACAAGACAACTACAATTTCACAAGCTTACCTCCTGGAAAAGCCTCTTGAGATCGCGCTTTCTTTTCGTCTCTTCTCCATCAGCAATGCTCGTTCTCTCTCCTTCTCCTTCTTCTCCCTTTTCAACCTCTCTTCCCTCAACTCTTGCAAAGTCTTCTTCTCGCCCTTCTTCTTTCCCTCGTCCTTCTGCTCTTTCGTTGAACCATGATTAAAACCATTCTCATCGTCAACATCATAATTGCTCTTTTGTTCAAGGTACCATGGCAGCTTAACACCTTTCCCTGCAACCCCATAACCCAACCTATACTTCTCATCATCCGGAGTCATCACTTTGCTCGACACTGCCTCCTCTTTCCTCATTTTCTTCTTCTTAGACCCATTATTTTCTGCAAGACCTTCATTCTCCAATTCTTTAATTGGGTCAAAAATCTTAATCCCTTCAAAGAGATTGATGTGATTTGTCTTAGGTTCTAAGCAACTTGTAGTGACCTCTTTCTCTTGTCCCTTAGCTTTGTTCAATGGAGCCAAACCACGGGCAGTACGAAGCTGCTCTAAACGAAACTCAGCATCTCGTTTTCTTGCCTGTTCACGCTTGAGCTGCTCTTCTTTTGCTGCAGCTTCTTCATCTCTTCGAACTTTTTCTCTGTTTTCATAGTTGTACACATTCCACCGCTTCTGTGGAAGAATATTCAAACCACCATGGCCTCCCATAATTCCCCTGCAACTTTTGATTAACCTGCAAACATTATACACAAGTTATTATTAAACAAAATAAAAAAAAAATCGCAAGAATTTAAAAAAAATAATTATTATTATTAATTTAAAAAATGAAACATACAGAAAAATACTAAAAATATATCATCAATTGAGGAATAATAAGAACAAATAACTGATAGTTAGACATGAATTGCCCTAAAGGATCGAAACAAAAGCAAAAGAAAATCCCCAAATTTATATTTTAGGTTTTTTTCAATGTCTTTATTTATTTATTTTTTTTTTTGAGTTTTAATTTTGTAGCAAACAACTGAGCTGAGAAAAATTCTGAAATTTGGTTGTTATTATATAAAAAAAATTCAGAAACATGAGAAGCAAATATTGATTTGAAGAAACAAAGAGGAAAAAAAGATGTTTTTTCTACGTGAAATTTATTTAACAAAAACGATAAAATTTGACATTCCGATTGGACTTTCTGGAATAGAAATCACCGGAGACGAGATGGATGGAATGGAGAACGTCGTCGTAAAGGCTCATTGCTTCTGCTTTTAATGCAAAATCGATTGGGAAATTTGATTAGGGTTGAAGAGCTACAAGCAACATAATAAGCTAAGAGAAATCGGATTAGACAAAGGAAAGGAGGGATAAATTTGACATTTTACGATATAATTCCATACAATCTTCTGTTTTCCTCTCAAACCGGGTTTCATTTGAAGCTCAGAATCTTCTATACTGGGCCTATTTAGTTAATGGTCATTCCCAGCTATAAATCTATAATGGGTTAGGCTTTCCACTTTTAGCCCCAGAACTTTTATCTACTCAACCCAAATCTATTAGTTAGAGAGCTTCCGATGTTAGATAGATTAGAAATAAAATTAAGGATTCATATTTGATTTTAGATATTTTAGGAAAATAGAGATTTTGATCTCTGGGAGGGATCTTATATGGTATTTTAATAAATTTAAACATATAACAAACTTCAAAAATCAAAGCCATATAACCTAACTTGACAAAAAGTTATTGA